>JANCMC010019893.1:629479-690084 GCA_024363005.1 Charaxes varanes
CCTGGTTAAGTATCACGTGATAGTAAGGAACCCTCAGTGCGCCTGTCTGATGATTACGTGTCGTCACGGCAGGCGTCGCCGTGTATTATGGGCAATAGAGTGTTGAAGGGTCATTCGGATGATTTTATTGACGTTGTTGTCTCTTTTCTAAAGTTATTTTAATATGGCCTTTTTTCTCTCTGGCTCTTAATTCTATAAGCTGTAGTTATTATCCGTGGATTTACAAGGTTTCCAGCAATTTGAGCTCGCATCAGTGTTGGGGTCTGTCGGGACAATTTGGAGCGATCTCTAAGACAACATAATGTGACTGATTGATTGCCGCGACCGACACGCGAGCCAGCCAAACCAAATCCGGCCCACAGCAGAGGAATTTTTACATTTTTGGATTTCGAAAGGGATTTATTGCCGCATAAATTAAAAAATCTCGGGGAAATTTGGGTTCGAAATTATATTATATTTAGTCCCACGATTCAGGATTACCCTTCACTACGTAATCCAAATTCGAATTCAAAGGAAAGTTTATTCAAATTTACTAGAATTTTATATTTTCTAGAAACTTTTTACCTCTCACAATTTCGCTAGAGAAATAGTTACCTCGATCTTTCCTAGCCGTTACGACTTAGGGACCTTCAAGAAAAGAGTATACTCATTCCTCAAAGGCCGGCAACGCATCTGCGAACCTTCTGGTGTTGCAGTTGTTACTTCAGTCACCTAAGTGACATCTAAATGAACCACCTGCCCGTTTGCCCCTCGTTATATTAATAGAAAATAGATAATTTTTGATTCAGCATACATTTTTTGTCTATATTTTGTATTTCTAAATTATATTGCTAAATAAACCTTTCTTCATTTAAATTTGTTAATAGATAGCATATTTAAAAAAAGAAATGCTTCTGTCTAGTATGGTCTTTGTTCTTTTCTTACTTAAAAGTTGAGCCTATATAGAGATCGGGATTTGAACTGGGCGTTTACGGATCTCAACCATTTCTTTCCACCGTTGAGTTACCGAGACTGTGTCTTTTCGTTTGTATTATTTTTAAACACAAACAGTTTATCAGCAAAAAGGTATTCGCATCAAATCTCGTGATTTATTGCAATTCATCAGGATGCATCAGATCGCTCCGTCTAATGGAGGTTATTTCGGACAATCAGAATTATCTGCAGATTTATTGTCTTCTTGATTTTTTATTTATTTATTTTGTTATGCATTGAGTAAAAGAATTTATAATTCAATGTTACAAACATACATTACAACTTTTATTTCATGGTTATTAAAAATATATAAGCATTAGAACAATAGTTCGCTGTTTTAAAGTCGTAAATAAACCCTTAAAAAATTATGAACTTCACTCAAAATGACTCGATGTAAGACCTTGTATAATACTAGCTGTTTCTTGCGACTTCGTCAACTAAAAATTAGGCTTGCCAGCGCTTAGATCTCCTCTTTCCGGCCTAATCGCAAAATCCTTTCTTAGCGGATTTCCAATATTAAATTCCTTCTTTGTACTTCAGCAGTTTTCGAGATTACGGGATGGATGACCTTGCACTATTAGGTATATACATATATATGGTATTTTTTAACTGTCAATTAATATGAAAAACATAAATTCAAACTTCCCTTATTTTATATATTAAAAAAAAAACTATGAATGTCGGTTTTCATTTTTAATAATTGTATATTTAAATGTATATCCCGATTTCCTCCGTTTAAAATTGCGAGAACACTAACACTAATCTGGTCCTAATGAAAAATTCTTTCTTACTGAATGTTTAATGACCTATAGCTACCTCCTTGCCAATCTGTACGTCCTGTGATTTTCAAGATTTTGGGTTAGGTGGGTTTTCGCTTTTAAATAGATTTTAGCGATAAGTTATTCGAATTAAAGGCTAAATGTACATTATTATTGGTATTTTATTAAAAAGTGAGGACCATAAGACGGTTTAAAGGTCCTTTCTATGCTTGTATGACTTTATCACTTTTGAATTGAACTTTAAACTATCATCTTTGACGTCTGTTTAAAAGCCACTCGGTTCGGGCGTTATATAAACGACCTCCACCAACAAGAAATTAAATCGAATACTACTTCTTGCTTTTATGATATGACTCCTACCTCTACCGCGTATAAGCTGGTTTTATAACCGTTTTTAGTGAGCTCATTGGTTAGGTCAAAGTACTTGTTATAGTACATAATATTTTATGTATTATTGGTACAGATTAAGGTCGGGGCCATATCAGAAACCAATACCGCGCTCCAATAGCTTAATAAGTTGATATTCTTTGCATACTTATAATAAAGAGTAAGGGACTGGTCCCTTACCTATCCCCACGGGTATAGAGAATATTGGCTTTTCGGACGGAGTAATTTCCAACCAAATGTAATGGTTTTTGTGTTGGTTGGCTTTATGGGAACTAACTTAAATAATACTGGCTTTTACCCGCGAGTTCGGCCGAGTTCTATGATTTTTCTTGATAGCACTTTAGCATAAAAAATCAGCGACGGAACTGAGTTTCAGCAATGTGATATAGATAAACTTTTCATAGTCTATCAAGTTGATGTTCTTTGCATCCTTATATTAAGAAGTACCTTGTACCGGTACCTTGCCTATCCCCGCTTGGCGTTTCTGAACCGATACGAATTAAGGATTTGTAAAATGGATCACCATGTTTTTTTTTAATTATTTAATATTTAATGTGTTAATGTATATGGAAATAAGTACTACTACATTAGTCTTTATAATTAGAATAAAAAAAAAGTTTATTGACGCAATAATGAAAACTTAATGCGTAAGTATTTATAATTATTTCTATTCCTGTTCATTGTGTTATCGTCAAAGCAATACTTATCATGTGTTCTCGCTGCTGAAGTGAAAAGTAATGTTTTCCTCACGAGGGCAAAATTATTTGCACCTCATTCATTCGAATCCCTCACCACGCTGAGGATTCTATACTAGAATCACTCACTACGCTGAGGATTCTATATTAGGATCCCTCACTACGCTCGGGATTAAAAATCAGCACTCGCAGCATAAAACAATTTTGCTCACTTGTTTTACAAATAACTATTTTTAGATTCAGATACAACCGAACCAATATATGTTACATTAAGTATCAATTATATAACACCGAAATCTTTAACCTTAAACTTTAAATGAAGGGCAGCAGTAATATTAAGAACTGAAAATGCGACCTTCCACATGCTCCTTCCGGAGACGGCCTTCATCAGCGGCTTTATAATGTAATTATGAGCCACTTAAAATTTTTAATTGAAGCAAGCATACAGTTCACTTGCTACTGAGCAGTCACAGTAGGCCTTTAGTAGCATGTATCAACTTTAGTAGCATGTATCAAATTCCCAAAGGTCTAGGCGATATTAATATTCTGGGAAACACAACACAACGAAAAAAGAAATCTGTGGCTGCTTTGTTTTTGTAGAAAATTCTTAGTATTGTGGAGGTAAGAGATCTGTACATTGCTAAAGAGAGACTCTGGCGAATTCAACGTGAAAGGCCAAAGGTTAAACCGATTATTTTGATAGCCTTTGCCAATACTGGATATTGCTGACAATAAGATTAATTTTTATTTATCCAACACGTTTTAGATGTTTACTTAATTACTAATAATTGATGTATTTTTTATATAAGAAGGGATAAACACCTGGTTGCTGATTCGTCTCTTAGCCACGTCGAGGCCTTTCAGAAAAGTGTGTGCTCTTTAATGAGGGAATGAATAATATCTTCAATTATTCTAGGTAAATCTATATTCTTGATTCATCTTCAATCGTTATTTGTACAAATATGACGTACCCTTATTTTCTGTTTTTAATAAAATATGAATGAATTACTTACAGACATATGTCATACTCCTTCGGAGACGAAATTATATGTCTTTAAGAACTTCTGCCAGATTTATTCATAATTTATGTGTATTGATTTATTAGGTTCGTGCACTATTTTAACAAAGGCATATTTTCGATACTTAATAATATCTGACTGAAGTATATAGATGTACATATAAAAGTGGATTTATATAAGCTTTTATTTATTAATGTCTTCATTAAAAACAGACAATATAAACGTAAGTTCTTTATATAATCACAAAACACTAGGCGATGTCATAATTTTTCAACTACCTTCAGAATTACAATGATAATTGTTTATTTTTCATAGACTTTTATAAATAGAAAGGTAAAAACGCTTTCAGTTAATCATAAATAATGACATTGGCGAAATTGTGCAGATGCACAAAAGCAAGTCATACAACAAAAGCTAGACCAAATTACTCATGGTGGCCAAATTTCATAAAGATCGTTTCAGTAACTAGTTTCGGAGTTTATCCCGAACGAACATCGTGACATGACATTTTTAACCGACTTAAAAAAGAAAGAGGTTCAAAATTCGACTGTATATTGCTTTTTTGTATGTATGTTACGCGATTACCCAGCCAGTTATGAACGACCGATTTTGATGATTCTGTTTTTGTATGATAGATCATACTTCAGAGTTGGTCGTGTATCAATTTTATCAAAATCAGTCTAGCGGTCTTTGAGAAATCAAAATTGTAATATATTGATGATAAATCCGTTTACTCCGAAACCTGTCGTTATTAAATAAAATAATTTACAGGGCAGTCGTTTGAAATAATTATGTGAGTTTTGTGGCCAATTGTAGATAAAATTATAGATTTAAAATAAATTTTAAATATAATTTTGAAAGCTTTTTCATAAACGAATATTATTATCTAATAATGATTATACAGTTTTCTAGAAAGTCATTTTACTACAAACACATTAAAACCGTCGTTGTTAGCTTAATCAGTGATCTGCATTTGAGTTGGGGGACTAACATTAGTTTTCAAATTTCCGAACTCCTTCGTGTTCGGGAAGGCACGTAAAACAGCTCAGGAACAGTGGTTCCTGGATTGGACCAGTAGGTCCAATTTAAAAAATTCTTTCAGTTGGGTCCAAACATCATGCATAATTCAAGCAAACACATTACTTATTGTCTGTCAGATAAAACCATTTTCCGTATCAGTACATTTAATCTATGTTATCATTTGGAAAATATCACTATGAATATTAATTGATCGACGAAACAACAAGGATTAAAGTAAAATCATTCTAAAACTTATAATAAGGATCCAATTCAATCCAATCCAAATTATTACAAGAAATGAGATGGCCAGGATCTTTTCTTTATATATAATACAAGCAGCAGACGGTTCATCTAAGTGACTACCGACGCCCATTGAAAATTACAACACCAAAAGCCTAGCAGTTTCCGGCCTTTAATGACGAGATTAGGCCACCGGGAAGTCTCACAAACCGAACGAAACGCGACAACGATATTTAATATTTAAATATATTTATTGTTTAATATTTTGAAAATATAAATAAATGAAATTAAATACATAAATCACGTGACTCCAAACGGCAATCCGATCGCGTGACGTCACTGCGTGTTAAACAAATTGTCGTTGTTAACGTATGCTCCAATCACACTCAAGTAAAGCCGTTTGTTTAGCAAGTGGTTGCGTCATACAAGACGCAATGATGATAGTCAGAGCGTTTTGGCGCTAAAATTTATGTGGATTTAGAAAAACGCAAAATCAACCAGGTGAAAGTTTGTTCTTCGCTAAAATATTTATATTTAATGCTTAATTGTCTGCAAGGCATAATATTAACTAGTTTCTGAAAAATAGACAAGCAGCCTTTTGTCATCGAATTCTATTAGGGGTCACCTGTAGTCATAAATTACGTCGACACGATTATGCACAAGCTGACTGGCAATTCTAAAGACGAAATATTGTGAAAATAATACAGGGTGTATCTGACATCGTACCGGATACGCATCCCATGGGTTCGGTACATGATTCTAGACTCCCCAGATTTCATTGAAGTAAACAAACAAAGAAACTCTTCGGCTTTATATATTAGTATAGATTTCAGTTTTTGATTCTTATACATCTTTGCAGCTCATCAACGCCTATGTCAATTCCGGAGGCAAAACGACCGCCAATCTGTGTGGTGCTCTCCAAGGGTATGTCGGTCGCCTCAACGGCTACATCGACTCCATCGTGTCGCTCGTAGTCAGCCCCAACTCTCTTCGTTTCGCGGTAAGTAATTCTTACTTTTCCTTCTTCTTCTATATTGTTCTATCATTAATAAGGACCTTCGCTAGTATCAATAAGGATTGCTTTGCAGTTTTAGTTCTTACTTCTCTTTTTAACTGCGCCTTCAATACTGGGGAATTGACTTAAGGATCATGGAGGATCACTGTGTGGTTTAACATTTTCCGAAATAAAGAATTTTCTCCAATATTCTCTTAACCATTTGTAGTTTTTGGTATTCTTAATGATAAATTAAACAAATGTCGCTTCAACAATATCCCCTCTCTCTCTATAGGCTCTCTATCGCACTTTCGTTTAATAAATTGAGATGTAAGCTATCCTATCTTTCAAGTTGGATAATACTGCACACGGTGTGCAAATTTGTTTAAAATCGGTTAAGTAATTTGGGAGCCCATCGCGGAGAAACAACTTGACGCCCAATTTATATAATATATTAAGATTTTTAACCCATAGTAGATACACAGACCAGTTACCCTTTAAATAAGCGTGCACCATATGCTAGACGAAACCGGGGCCACATTTCTTGTGAATTGAAATATCTGCTGATCCACCATGAATCTATCGAGATTTGAATGGGTTTATGAATAAATGCTTTATCAAATCGTTACTTAAACAAAAAATTGTCAAAATCACAGGGTAAGAACACCTATTTCGTTCAGTCACCCTCGCTTTTTAAATATCAAAAAGCCAATGAGCCGCTTTATAATTAGACGGCATGTCGTCCGATCGCGACGACACGCCCACCAATTGCAAAATTAAAATGTCCCGCTCTTAATAGGAGATTGAGATCGTCCTGCGGTGCGTGTACAGCCCCGCGGTGGGGTGGCATTGCAAGCGATATATTTGTGGCCTACTAACGCCACTGTACTCATAGATATAAAGAAATGTTTAACCGATTGCGATAATTTTTTTGGTACAGTATACTGACAATCACTTGTGGGGGTTGCGAAATGATTGTGTGGAGTTCCGGGGATGACGTCAGAAGAGTAGTCCAGTTGTTCTAAAGATAGGCAATGTCTTACCATCGGTGTATCTTACAACTTTGGTCTACAAAATATATTTTTAATTGGCTAGTTTTATTTTTCTGTAAATAGAACAATGTATGTCGTTTTATGCAAAAATATTTGTTAGTGTATTTCGACCAGCCGACGATCTCTAGTTCGTTTAACAAGCTTACATAATAGTATAGCACAATAATATATAGAACAGGGTAAAGCTGAATAAATATAACATACGCTGTCACAATTAGATAGATAGATATAATTACGCTTTGACATCATCCAAAACATGTCGTGTAAATGGTGTAAAACGTTTAGCGTTGGTGTGTGTGTGTGTGGTTTTATTTTAATAATTTAATATATTACTATTGCATATTATAACAAAATATTAGCATTCGCACACTTTCCTCTTTATGAACTACAATTGTGTCAAAATTTGTCGACTCGCCCGTTGGCGTTGTGAGTTCAATTCCCGCCTCGAACCTGGGTGTATTATCTATATGTATGTATTTATATATTTCTACAAAAAGGTATTTGTGTATAACAGGCGTTTGTTACTTATGACACATGCATTAAGTTGTCTACCTTAGGAACAGACGGCCTTGTGTCATATAGTCCTGTATATATTTATTTATTTTATACTTTTCCATCCACACAATTTACGTAACATGGTACCTAAAGTTTTCGCTTCACGTATTAATATATAAATATCACTTTCGACCGAATTATGTAGAGTGGTATCACAATAAGCCCGCTTGACCGGCGCCGGTGTTGTGTTTGGTATGTGACAGCGATATGTTCGGAGCGTGTATCGGAACACGCTGCTGATATTGTAAGTATCTTTACCTTTGAATATTGTAAAACTAAAAGCGGTTTTACAACTCTTTTACAGGAATTAAATTACACAATTCTGTAAAATTAAATCAAGTCGCCATTCCAATTATTTTAGATTCCGATACTCTTGGTAGTTGTCGCTAGAACGTTTGAAGTTCTGTTTTATTTATTGCCATTGTTTCAAAGATGGCTTAAATGTTAAGAAATAACGGAAAAAAATCTAAAGATTATTTAAAAATATTAGAAAATGCAGATTTGTTCGATAATTCAGAATATTTCAATTGGATGACGTTTGTGCTAAATGTTTTGAGAGACGTGCTATGTGAAATTATTGTTTAATAAAACATTCGATCATTGTCACCTCTTAAGGTAAATACTTAAACTAGATTGGTTTATACGAGACGAACCTAAATTCGGGCAAGACTACGTCTGCCGGGTCTGCTACTTTCACATATAAAAGTTACATTTTAGACGCACAAAATCCATAAATGGCACCAAAAAATCTACACATTTGTTGTTTGTATATTTTTTCAAAATTAGCATCCAGCTATATACTCATGAAATGTGACAAAGTATATAACAGTAAAGAAATTATAATTTCACAAAATGATTCGGTCTTAAGCACAGCTTCACCATAAAGATCATCAAAGATTAACCAACTATTATTTGTTCGTCTTGAATACACAAATTATTCGGCTACCTTACTTCCTGTGTAATTTAGACGTCAATAATTACAGGCTCCCAGACTGCAATCTATATTAAACAAACTCATCAATATCTTTAATTTGAATAAGCTAATATGACCTGTATTGTTAACTAGTAACGGTGAAATTAGATCGTATTTATGAATTTTATGGATGGATGGGTAGACTGTACCCGTCGACTGCTCATCAAAACAGAATATTATATGGTTGCTATATCTCAACACACATTGTTCTGACGCGTCTTACCGTGACTGAAGAATAAGATCACAAAATAAACTCAGCGAAATAATTTACTAGTTAGTTATTTATATGTTGTTTCTGCTAAATTTGGTGGTTTAAGCTGTCATATTTGAGGAGGTCCTACCGTAATCATCCGTACAGTTGGCATCTGAATCGATTAGCTAGTACTCACCACGGCCGGTTAGTAAATGGGTGCCGTATTGTAATGCTAGCTTTCAAATATCCAACCTTCTCCGAGTTTCAGAAGGCAGGTAAAACAGTGGGTCCCGATTAATGTCACTGGGTGAAATTACTCTTGGGTCTGTGGGTGTGACTTCAGACGGCAATGGGTCGTTTTCCCACAGCTATATCTACTGCATTTTAAGCGGACCCTAGTCTAAGATAACACTAGGAAGAAGAAGAATTATTATGTATACAATACTTCTGCTTGATAGTTACAGCTGTCATACTGTTACACTGATATAAAAAAGAAGCTAGCCAGGGTTTTTTTGGGGATGCTTTTTGTAAATAAACAGTAAGAATAAGTTAAGGTATACTTATTATACAATAATTATAATGTACTACAATAATTTAGCGATGTCGGAGATATAATCAGGGCCTTACGAATTTCAGTTCACTCGTCCCACTACTGAGCTATTGAGGTTTTTAAATTCCATGATAATTAGAAAAAAAGACACTGCACAAATCTTCCGGTTATAAAGGTAAAATATTTTATACCAAAAAAACAAACTATTGTGCTTAAATCCGCGAATGAAAACGAGCAAAAATTGGCTCAAGTCTGCAACCCGAAAGCGTACTAACTACTAATTAACGAAAATTACCCGACTGAGTTTATTGCTGTCAAACTCAGTCGGATAATTTTGCTAGCTGAGATTGGTAAAGTATAAGGAAGAGCCCTTATCCTTTGCCATTCTCAGCTAGCCACCTCCTCAAGAGACTCTACAAAGGTTATTCGATTAGTAAAAACAAAGCTTACAATTTGTACTCCATGCATCCCTTACCATACCGCTACCTTCAAGCACTCTATATTTCTCAATCATAAATTTTCCTGCATCTACTCTTAAAGCTGGTTGCTTGTAAAAACGGTTATGCTTTGTAAAAGAGACTCTTTGTAATACTGTTTAGCATAACAAAGGTACATTACGCCCTCATCTTTGGTTTGCTATTGTTTGTAGCACACGTTATCAGGCTCATACGATGGTGCTGCGTCATTCAAGTATCCTTATCGCGACGGGAGCTTTTAAAAGTATATAAATAACGCCTTTATCAGACCACCCGCTGTATTACCAAGAAATATACCTTTCTTACAACATAAATGTGAAAGTAGCTCTGTCTGTTACGTTTTCACGACTATGGCGCTGGACCGATATTGATGAATTTTGATATAGAGATAAGTTGGGCCTTGGAGTAGGATATTTGGCTACTTTATGTGGCGAAAATGAAATCTGACTGAGGTTTAATAGGGCTTGAAAGTTTATATGAAACTCGAAGAAAACAGTGCGGACGAAGTCGCGGGTTAGAGCTAGTACTATATAAAGGAGAAAATTTTAAAATTTTTGTAGTATCTTATATCTTGTAAGCCAACTCGATAACGAGAGGTTATCAAATCGCTCGTTTTTAGGGTTCCGTAGTACTACAAGGAACTCTTATAATTTAGCTCTGTCTGTCCGTCCGTCTGTCTGCCCGTAAGTTGGTCTCCAAGCATTTCCAGACTATTACATGTAGAGACTTGAAACTTTCCATGTTGATAGAACATGCTAAAAATTAATTAGGAAAATTACTCTGAACGAAATTGGACAACAACTTTCGAAGTTATTTAACAAATACGTTTATAGCGTATGAAATGCGGAACCCTTCGATATGTACAAAGCCTGTCTTGACATGCTTTTGACCATTTTTATAAAATATAAAAACGAGCGATTATAAAATCGTGACGGCGGTTTGTGAAGCGATTTTAATACGGTTTTTTTTTTATATAATATCTCTGTGATATTGAATCACACAAAGAGTGTGGAATTCATAATACTTATATCATGTATCTCGTTATTTTTAATAAATAATAGTATACGCAAAACACAATTCGAAAAGGTTATATTTGCTTACAAAGTTATCAGCGAAGAAAAAACAGACTAGGTAAATAGAGTAACATGAGTGGACATACATATACTGTTGTTTGGGTTTCGCTGTCAAACACATCAGATAGGTTTAATACATAATTAATCGAACTAGAGACCGCTAGCTGCTCGAAATTCGGCCATCTTTATTTAGAATAGCTGTGCCCGCCACTTCGTCCGCGTAAAATTAGGAAAAAAAAAACAGACTCAATTTTAGCGTGATGATATATAGCCAATCTAACGCTGAAAGAATCGTTCAAATCGGATCAGTAGTTCCTAAGATAAGTTCAATTAAACAAACAAACTCTTCAGCTTTATAGTATAGATATAGATTTCCTACCATCAGGCTTCTTTAAAACAAAACTTATTCTACTACAACTTATATATAATTTTTTAAATTCTTAGTATAGCGACATGACGGTAGTCATGACTACGCAATGACGCCATCTTATAGTAAACGGTATACATGTGTGTATAAATCGTTTTACACTGGTGTGCGTGTGGATTTATTTTAATATAAAATGACTCGCAACCTTTATTAGTCCTTTACTTTAAGCTTTATTGTGTTTTTTTTTCTTTTGAAATTGTATTATACCATAAGAGTAAACATTGGATTGATTTTTTTTTTAAATAGACCAATCCTAAACCCACAATAGAAACTAAGCCTTTAAATTGATTTGGGTATTTCAATTACAAGTAAGATATATTTATCTTACTTGTAATTGAAAATAATCGTAAGCGTTCTATTTAACGTTTACGATTATTAAGGCTCTAAATGACAATTTAAAAAGTGTTTTTTTTTACATTACATTCGATTTAACATTTAGAAACTTCAATTTAACCTCTTAAATTGTATTGATGGTTACTAAACAGTTGAATGAACAATTTAAATATGGAACGCTTAGGATTATTAAGCAACTGAAAAATTTTAAAAGTAGAACAAATATTGACTTCCAATACAATCTAACTTCTCAGATTGAAATTCATGTCTTTTTAAGCCAGTACTCCACGTTATGGTCTACCGGAGAGGCCAACCGGCATAGGCATATCTGTGACGCAACCAAATATTTGTTAGACGTGGATAAGAAATATAAATTTTAATTTAATTACCTGTAAAGTGGAGTGGTTGGCTATTAACAGGTGGAAATTGGAATAAAAAGTGCCCTTAAATTTCACGCTAATAAACATCAAAGGGCACTTAAAAACGCCCTTACGATATTAGCTCGAGTGGCGTTTATGTTTAAATTTTTTCTTTAACAAATTCGCTAACTGTTTTATGGAATGCAGGTCTGCTAAGGAAATTCTGCTAAAATATGGTAAGATTCTGCCAACGGTTATTCTACGGCCTGCCTTTAACATTCTTTTTTATTTTGCGAATTCGAATGAAGTAGGTCTGGAATTTTAAATTTAAAATCATAACCGGGGGAAAATTTTGAATGCATTGTGCAGTTTTCTTTATTGTAGCTTCATAGCCTGTTTCCGCGTCCCGTTGTTCGTCGTTCGAGACAAACGATTTTCGTACACAATGTTGTGAAAAATTTCGACTTTGATTCACAAAAGGCTTTTATCTAAGCACTGTGTTGTTCTGTTACCGTGGTATTTCTTTATTTTTTATTGCTACTGGTACACAAAGCAGGCTACAACCATAATCAAGTACATGTTGGATTATTTAAAAAATACATAATTCTTAGTTAAAGCCCAACTCCATATATAAACATATTGAGCAAAAACAATTTTATAAACTCTTATATTTTAACACATAAATTTCATGTTTGTATACTAATTAAAAAAATGTACTTAACAAAAATAAGGGTATGGTTATTTCTTTTTGAATTAATCCAAATTACGGCCTAAAATGTCTATACTCTCTGTGTTGTAAGCGATTTTATTAAATGCACGGCACATGCGAAGAAGTAAATTGCTATGGATGCGAAGAAATTTTGTTGATGGTACAACTCAAGTCACATATTTCTGGTGTCTCTAAATCTAAAGTTTGTATTTATATTAAAGGCTTTTAGAATTAAATTGGTAGTGTCTGAGATGTGAATCTATTTTATTGAGGATAATCTTTTGGATAGATTTACGAATATCGAGTATGGTTTGACGAATTTGGAGTTCTGACGCGATGTCTGATGGTGTAGCCGAACTTGGCCGGCGCGTCCGGGTACCAGTACCTCTTTCTCACATAAGATCAGCATGAAGGTATTTACAAAAAAAAAATATTTGTGTATAACAGGCGGCTTTTACCTATAACACAGGCATTAAGTTGTCTACCTTAAGAACAGACGTCCGCGTGTCATATAGTCCTATATATTTATATATATTTATTTATATATGTAAAAACATATAACAGGAGAAATCTGAAGTATATTATAAGGTACTTATGTTTTTTTTTTATTTTTGTTACAATGTTTATTTTAACTTTTTTTTTTATTATTATTTTGTGACGAAAATGGCTAATACTCATATTGTAATAAATAAATTTTTCTTCTTCTACCGGTTATCCTGATAACAACCAAGCCCTACTTAAATTGCAGAGGATGTGGATATGAGGCTAGCTGTGTACAAGTAAGAAATTTGGCAGGGAGTTAGTTTTTATGTATTAAACATCCAGTGGATCGGATTTAGGAACTCTTCGGGCTGTTGCTAGCAAGTTTTACATAAAACACGCCCCCCCAAATCTATTGATGAGGAAAACAGTCTAGTGTGACAGTCAGCATTTATAATTAGGTGGACCTACCCAGGCGCGGATCATTACTTTAAAAAAGGTGGTGGGCACAGACACTTAATTTTTAGCCAATTTTTGCCCAAATGCCAGTCAGCGTATGAACTTGCTTAAGATCGATATATTACTTTCCAACAAAGGATATCTTTACAAATTATATTATGACTTTGATACATCGTTTTTGTAAGTAAGGTATTGGATATAGTATTATACAGGCTTTCGATCTTAATGGACCGTGAAAAGGTGACGTCACAAGACTATTTAGTTTGTGGACATACCCATTGAACCCATCGCGGTGGATCCGCGCCTGGCTCTACGCAATATTGTACCAACCGCAAGTTAGTTTGACTCCCGAAAATTACAAGAACGTTGTACTGTAATCCCACCTATAACACAGTGCTTTTATAACGCATTAATATTATTCTATAATATACAATATTATATAAAGCGCTGTCGGGGTTGTATAAACGCGTTGTACGAGAATAATCCTATTTATCAAAGTAAAAAAAACACAGTTTATTTTTTTTAGGTTATTAAATTACTCTCAACACTCATTCCTCTATTTTCTGAAGTCTACAAAGTACTACAAAACTTTGTACAGTTACACAGAGTCCCCGGACACACTATATGATCATTCAAATGAAGCTATATCTGGCTGCAGCATTATGCAGATTTTAAGGAAGTTATCAAGCTTTGCCAAGACTCTACAACAGCATAGATGCACAAGTTTTTGTAAGAGAATAATTGTATGTAATAAGCTTCCAGGTGAAATCAAACACCAAGATAATATTACAAAATTTAAAAAAATATTAAAGAGATTTCTTATTTACAAAATATATAATTCTGTTGAAAATAACCTTAATGACTTTAAAAAGTAAATTAAATTTAATTACTATTATTATATTAAAAATTGTATTACGTGAACAAAAATGTTATATTATCCTGTTTATTGTCATTTTTACTATACTATTAATATGATTGTATGACATTTGCTTATTTATAACTGTATAATCGATAATATTTGCACGTCAGTTTCTTAGCATTCCATGGATTCACCGTTCGTTCACCGTACGCAAAACCGTTAGAGTTACAAATATATAGTGTATGAGTAAAATATTTATCTTAAACACTTCTAAAAAAAAATAAACCTATCTTATAATTAAATATATCAATCAGTCATGTTTAAGCCATTAACGCAAAAAATAGTGAACCATTATGGATCGAGAACGGGGAAGGGAAAGGAAACGGGAAAAGGCAAAATATTATAGGATAATAGAATGTAGTAAATACTAAGTAATCCAACGTTAAGGCAGGACAGCGTCTGCCGGTTCCTCTAGTATATATATAACTAGTTGTTACCCGCGAGTTCGTCCGCGTAAAATTAGGTTAAAAAAATTTAACATGATGATGTATAGCCATACTCGATAAATGGGCTATCTAACACTGATATAATTTATCAAGTTGTTCCTGAGATTAGTTCTTTTAGTTAGATTAGAGTTCTTAAATTAAAGGCTTAAAATTTAATATAAAATATACAAAACATTAGGCAGTGCAATACACTTAAAAGGAAACAATAAATAAAATTAAAGTGTTTTAAAGAACTTTTTTAAAGTGAAAACTTGTATAGGCAGTAACTTATATCGGTTTTTTTACTTATGAAGTACTTATAAAAGATTTCATTTAGGCAGTTTTAATCTGAAAGGTAAATAAAAAAAAAAAAAAAAATGGTATCTTATGCCGAAACCAGACATAGCTCAAAGTATTTGTACATTTTTGCCCTTGAAGTCTACAAAGTACTACAAAACTTTGAGCAGTTACACAAGGTCTCCGGCATCTACATGATCACTGAAATGACCATTCAAATGAAGCTATGTGTGGGTTACATTACAATCATGGATATTCGCCCATATATTTATACCCTAAAAAATTGTAGATCTACATTATCATTATCTTAATTTATATAATCTTCTAAACTGAAACAAGACGTAAATAGTGGCATAGAGCTCCTACTACACGCTTATATAGAAGGATTCCGTATCTGATACGCGACAAACGTATCTATTAAATAAATTCAATGTTGTCCGAATTCGTTCAAATAGTTTTCCTAATAAGCTAGCCAGTGGAGGGAACACTGGCAGTGAAGGTGAGTGTTAGTGATCACTATAAAGAACCCGCTCTTAAACCTACACCTCGGTCACAAGTCCCGGGCACTGCTATGGTTCCTTCCTCGGCTACGCGATGGACCCGGCACCCGCACGGTGAATTCATGGAATGCTAAGAAATTCGTCTTTTTCTCAAGGTTGTTTGGATACGTTGCTGGCGACGTCGCCATGGCGTCTCGTTGAGGCAAGGCTCTAAAAGACAGGGCATTATAAGACGCGCAATAATATCTCTAACAAATATTATTGCTAATTATTTTTGTTATATATATTGTAATACGATTCCAATGGCATTTCATAACAGGATATAAATTACTAATGAGCCAAATATGCTGAGAATCCACTAATTCAGATCAAATTACTAGTTGATATGATAGTATACTCACGTATTTATTATTGACTAGCCCATTGGCGCAGTTGGTAAGAATCCTGCTTTCCGCTCCGGGGGTCGTGGGTTTGATTTCCGCCTAAAATTTTGGTGTTTATATGTAAGTGCTTAGTTCTTGTCCACTGCTGGACTACTGTCGTATATACTTTTAAAACAATACCTTTAGGTACCGTAGTTGAGGAAGTAATAAAAAAAGTTTGACAAACAAAAATTATCATGCGATAATATTGCGGCAAAACCCGGTGGGGAATTATCCGCGTTGAGCTATAAGTAGTGAGGCCCTAAAAATAGTTTAATAGACTTTTAATAGCTTTTTTTTTGACTTAAAAGCATTTTTTTTAGACTTTTAATAGCATTTTTCTTTTAATAGAATTCACTAAAATGACTCGACTAATTCTTGTACCAATCATTTCTTAAAAATGTCATTTCAAGCTAATAAAGCTTAGCTAAGAATAGCTTTTAAATAAGCATATTTAAAAGCTATTCTAGCGTACGAGAACGATTAACTAATAGACGTAGAACATTAGACGATTAACTAATTAAAATTAAATTAAAACAGCTGATTTATGCATACATGTTCTAATGTTTCCTGGCAATATTATCATATACATACTTAGTTATAATAAAAGTTAATTAAAATAAATTACGAGTTCATTGGCTGAGGTTCCGCGCCTGTTGCAATATTCTTACGCCGGAGCTAGACACAACCCACTTCGGGCTGTGTCTAGCTCCGGCATAAGCGCATGCGTTTTACATTTTCGTCCTTGAAGACTACAAAGTTCTACAAAACTTTGCGCACCTACACAAAGACCCTGGCCACACTACATGATCATTCAAATCAAGCTATGTCTGGCTCCGGCATTAATCTAGTTCTGTATTATCTATTATCTCTTATATTACATCTTTTGTATATTTTATATATTAATACGTGAAGCGAAAACTTTAGGTACCGTTTTACGAAAATTGCGCAAACGGGGGATCATCAAGTTTGGCACAAATGTAGTTCATGTAGAGGAAGGTGCGGGAATGCTGATAATTTTTTTTAATATTCAATATTAACATATTGAATTATTAAAATAAAACCAGACGCACACCGATACCCAACCATTTACACCATTTACGCACACATGTATTGGATGATGTCAAAGCGTAACGATGACAACCGTGGGAATAAGAAGAAGAAGAAGAAGAAGCTACCTTCTTATAGTATAGAATATTATATAGTATAAGAAGAATTTTTCAAACACATCTCTAGTCGCATTAACTAAGATGTGGACTTTGCTGTATTCTATACATAGTAATTAAAAACACGCGAATAAAAATAACGAAAAAAACCTTAAATATATTGTGTTATAATTGTTTTCCGCTAGATATTGCAAGACGATTTTATTGCTTTGCAGTAATTTACGGTAATTTGATTTTATTGATAAAAAGATTTATTAAAAAGGCATAAAACAGTCTTCTATTGACCCAAATTATGTAACAACGACCTAATAGCTATAACCAGTTGAAGTAAAATATTTCGTGCCCATATTGACTGTAAAAACTAAAGGTTTCAAAAAAATGCATTTTTTTTCTTTTTTCTTTTATTCTGGATGTTGTTTGCACTCTCCTGGATGTTATTCCGTCGGAGAAGGCTGACATTTTTTTGTAGAATTTACGAGTTATGACACAATAGAGCATTATTTCGTCAAGGGAGTCTGACGTTCCGCGCGAAACGTAACTCTCATACGGATAGGTTAGAAGCGGACGCACGGACGCTGCTTCGCGGTTATTTTTTGTTTCAATACAGAAATCCTTGCGTGTGTATGTATAATGTTAAAATTAACGTCGAAAGCCTCCAAAATGCCCTATTTTAGCATTCCTAATCAGAAAAAAAAAACAGCCTTCCCCGACGGAATATTACATTACAGTGCAAACAACAACTTCGCGTAAAAAAAATATATACATGCATTTCTAGGAAAAGTAATCAAACTGCATAATTGCCAAACTAAATTCACAAATTTCTCAGCCTGTCCTATTCTAGCCCTAGACACTTATGGTTCACTAGAAGAGGACTTTCGTTGGCAATCCTATACCTATAACATCTTTATGACATTCTTTAAAAGATGGGGACAATTGCGTCAGCAGAAAATTCGCAAATAGCTGTTAACTTTTAACATGCACATGTAAGAAAATATAATATTTATACATTAGTCAAGGCGCTTCAGTTATAGGTAAATCATCGAGGCTGGCATATACATAAATGTATAAAGGCCTCTAAATAAATAAAGAAAAAAAATAGGTAAATCATACGAAACAAGAGGCATTGCTACTAAAACAATCATTAAAATACTTTCAAATAAAATCATCACTGCAAAATCATTTTGACTGGTCCGTTGGCGCAGTCGGTAGTGACCCTGCCTTCCACTCCGTGGGTTGTGGGTTCGAATCCCGCCTCAATTCTGAATGTATTGTATCTATGTGTATGTATTTATATAGTGTATGTATTTATGTATGTCTACAAAAAAATTGTGTATAACAGGCGTCTGTTACCTCTAACACAGGCATTAAGATGTCTACCTTAGGTCCGTGTCATTTGTAAAAAGATGTATAAAAAAATATTAAAAAAAAAAACAGTGAGTCCATGACTCGACCGAGTATTAATTATCAGCCCACCTTACAACCTTTGCACTGTTGAGCTTCTAAATTAAAGATCACGTGGAAACAAAGTATATTGATTATCACATAACAATCAAAATTGAGGTCATGCACGTCTCATTATCACACTTTTGTAGGGTTGCCACTTAATTTTAATTTCTAGCGGACCCGGCACACGATGTTTTGCCCGAATTTAGATTCGTCTGCTATTAGCCAGTTCACCAGTCTCCTTTATGTCTTTTCCATAAGAAAAACGTGACACTGGTTTCATTGAAACAATAATTTTACATGTCACCTCAGTCAAAAGGTCTTAGAACGTCGTATAATTGAAGTAAATGTTCTGAAGTAGCGTACAAACCTGCATTTTATGTATTATTAAATAATCTTTCGACTTTTCCTTAGTTATTTTCTTTTAAACCTTCCCTGAAATAAGGGGAATGAAACAAATCAAAGAGAATTTAAGTCCGTCCATCGGTTTTCGACATCAACGACCGATTGATTTTTAGACATATAGATAGATAGACGCAAAGAATATATCTCACTAACTTCAAAAAAAGTTTTATTGTTAGAATCTGCTGAATATTTACAGTTATGTTTCATTTCCTCTCTAAGCTTAAAAACTTGTCACTGTCTTTGTCATTCATTCGTGCAGATTTTGTCATTTTCATGTGATAGATATGATTATTAATGCATATAGTCAAAGCTAACCGATTATATTTTGCTTTAGATTTTAGAGAATAGGTAGATTAAATAGGCGTTCTGGAGTCATTAAAGAAACCTTTAGAGTCGCGATCCGTTTGTCTGTTTGCCCGCAAAATGGTGCACTCTAGGATGTCCAAACTATTACATGTAGAGACTTGAAATTTTCATTTTGATAGGACATGCTAAAAACTCACTAGAAAGGTTATTTTCAGCGATATCTGACAATAATTTTGAAGTTACTTAACCTTTATTTCGTATCAGATACATTTGTATGTAAACGCGACTTGACACGCTCTTAGCCATTTATTTGAGTTAAAAATGTGCCCTTTGATCTTCATAAGCTTTCCATAGCCCTTCACGTTGCAACTTCTAAGTGATGCCTCAGTTCATCTTTTTTTATGTCCGTATTGATTCTCACTAAAACGTAACAAATGTTAGTTCAGACAGTTCAAATCACTTTTTTTTAACTCTCATATATATAACTAGACAGAATCTATCGCGGACTTTTTACTTGATATTAATACGACCTATATTTTTTTTTATCTTCAATAGTTTTTGCAGCGCAAGCCAATAATTCGTTTTTATACCTTGGATTACATTATTACAATTTTCACACGGATCACTACTTTTTTTTTCAAAATATATTATAAATAAAATAAATAAATATATAGGACTATATGACACACGGACGTCTCGTCCTAAAGTAGTCAACTTAATGCCTGTGTTATAGGTAACAGCCGCCTGTTATACACAAATATTTTTTTTTGTAAATATAAAAATACATGGATGCACTAGATTAATTGAGATAAAAAGGCTCGAATTAAATGTATTCTATCTTAACTCGTATACAATATTTTAAATCATTTCGAATTTGTTATTATAAATGGAAAATTTTTAAATTAATTATTATTTCCTTCCATTTTACTCGAAAGTCTACTATATTAAAAATTCATGAAATGTTATAGATATAATTGTTCTGTAAATGTGTAATTTTATGTTAAACTTGCTGTATTCCACGACTTTGTCCGCCTAAAATTAAACTTGCCCTTAGATCTTATTAATCTGGCCCTATCTATCATACAATCCGTTCTTAGCGGATGTCTACTAACTAAACTCGTCATTAAAGGCCGGCAAAGCATCTGCTAGCCTCCTGGCTGTGCAGATGTCCATGAGCGTCGGTAAGCACTTAGCTGTCTGCTCGTTTGCCCCTTGTTTCATAAAAAAATATATAAAGGATTTCCTTGCCAAATTTCACTTTTATACGTGCCGCGGTTTTGGAAATTTCGTGTTAGGTGTCCTTTCACTTCTATGTATTTATATATTTGGTATATCCTGGTCGTGCAGATGCCCATGGGCGCCGGTAGGCACTTCGGTGCCTGCTGCCTGCTTGTCTGCCCCCTTGTAACATAAAAAAAACCCTTATGATACAAGGAGCTGTCATTCAAAATGGTAAAGCACTATCTTGGTCGACTATACAAGGATATATGAAGATAAAGCTCGCCGAAATTAAATGTTCTGTAGGACACCGTTAATAGGACATAAGAAAGAGCGATAAATCCGCTGGGGGACCGTAAATCTGTAGCCGAGTAGGGATGACTCAAAATTATTTTTATGATTCTTGATAAGGTGACCACTAGTTTCGAGACAATGGAGGACATTGCTTTTAATTTAAGCTTAGTAGGAGGGGAAAAAGAAAATATTAGACGTACTTTAAAAGTATTCCTAATATTCTTAAAAAATATATATACTAATATTTTAAAGAGGAAAGATTTGATTGTTTGTTTGCATTGCTCTGAAGTACTGAAGGATAAGTAGTGAAGGATAAGCTCTGAAAATACTGGATTTGAAAAATTCCTTTATCATTAGAATCTTATACCCGCGTCTATTTTATCATGATGTCTATTTTTGTTTTCGCCTAGTTACATTTCTATTGATTCGCTTGTGCCCAAAATAATAGGTATCGTATTAACATATTGACTGTGCAGGTATTGTGTTTTTGCTATTTGATATGGTATTCATATGTCATATCCGTTCTTTTTGTATCGGTACTAATATGTATTGAGCTATTGTATTTTTGTATCAAAACTAAACCTTAAATATAATAATATCTAATCCTAACTAATACTATAATTCTAATTGTATTTTTTTATTCTTATTTTTGAAGATTATACGTACACGTTGTCTATGATACATAAAGGTACAATAGATAAAAATACTTTTCATCTAGAATAATATAGAACAATCCTCACGAACATGAAGTTGTATATTAACGTGGTATATAAATATTTAAATTAAAAGTGCTTAAAATTAAAACTACGAGGGCGAACGAGTATCAATTAGTAATATTAGTACTGTCCTTAATTAAGGTGGGACTTGTGGTTACCTCACACTTTACGGGATACCTTACGTAACCATTCTTACAACAAAAATAAAACATGATGTCGACTCTTCTCAGAAACTCTCATAAACTTAGCTTTAAGTCTTATTTCCGGTATCGGCTGCCATATTGACGGAGTCTGCCTCAATAATATTAATTATGCAGACGATATGGTACGGCGGAGTCTATCAATTGGAGCCTTAAAGAAGTTGCTCAGTACATGTGAGTCTTATGCTATGGCTCATGGGCTTAATTATAATATGTCAAAGAGCGAATTCATGATTTTTAGACCGGATCAAAATCGCTACACTACGAAACCTTATATAACGCTTTGTGGCACTAGGTTAAACAATGTCAAACGGGTTAAATATCTTGGCCATTGGATTAATGAGGTTCTAAAAGATGATATGGACATAGAGAGGGAACGTAGATCGCTATCTGTCCGCTATAATATGTTAGCCCGCAGATTTTCAGAATGCACTAAACAAGTTAAGATTACGCCGTTTAACGCATACTGCCAATCGTTTTACACTTGCGCTCTATGGGTAAAATATAAGCAGAGGTCATACAGTGATCGATGACGTCAGACTGGAGTCGGTTACCTTAACCTGCCCCACAGTAATAATCTTCTGCAATCTAAACGGACCCTGGTACTTGACTGGGATAACGCTACGCAGAAGAAGAAGGGGCCTACAAACGTCGAAACCTATAAACCTGCACACAGGAAAACTAAATTATTTTAAATAAATATTTCAACGAAGAATAAATTTTTACCGGCTAAATTTTGCGTTTTTATAAATCCATTCAAATTTCAGCGCCAAAACGCTCTGAACTATCATGGCGTCTTTTTGACGTAACGTCTTGCCAAACAAACAGCTGTACACGAGTGTGATTGCAGCGTACGTTAGCAACGACAAATTGTTTTGCAAGAAGTGACGCCGTGCCTTCTGATTGTTTGTCGGTGTCACGTGATTTACGTCTTAAATTTATTTAATTTATGTTTTTAAAATATTAAACAATCTGCAATATTTTAGTAATCCCACTTGATTTGAAATTCCCTATTGATGTTGTTTACAGGATACCTCAGCGACCCGGACGATTTGCCGGGTTTGGCGCTTTTGTAAGTCATAAAGAGGTGTTAGATCTTGTACTGTCTTTTAACGTCAGTTAAGTGGAAAATGTTCATAGGGTGTTATGATCCCATTTCCATTCTTCGGCACTTCAATACATATTAACAAGTCGGAAACATTTATTTTGCATCACACAAGAACGTTTGAAGAAATTACTTTACATGGTTTAACCGTCTCATCATCATGATCGTCATCGTACTTCTTATACACAATATCAGGATACTAGGCGAAATAAAAACTCTTCATAAAATTGTGACCGGTTCTCATAAAAGCAATTGCTTACAGTAGTTTAAGATTTTGTAAGCTTTATTCTTCGCCAGATATATCTATATCTTCCTCGATATCGATAATTAAGTGTCCTTATCAATTTATTTCAACAAAAAATAAAAACATTTTTAGTAAAATATAAAAAATAAATGCATTAATGCTCTCCAGCGTGACAAATTGTAACACACCCAATAAACAACAATGTTACAATTGTTAAACCTAATTAGTTTTTCTGCGTGTTGAATTAGCTGATCATAACAAAGCACAATGGGCGAATCTATTAGGGAGTGTAATATTTTATGTAGGTTTAGTAAATCTTGCCTCTTACGACGAACAGTCATGTTAAATTTATTTAACCGGTTAGCGTAGGGTGGAAATTGCGTAGACAGTCCGCAATGGTAAGCTAATATTTTTAAGCATTTTCTCTGAACTCCTTCAATTTTATGAGAATGTACATTAAAATTAGGAGCTTAAATAACTACTAACTAAAAATAAATAGGAAAATCAAAATTTCTTGTAAAAAATACTGACTAAAACAAACTTAATAACCAAGTCGGATCAATGACTGATAACTAGAGAATTGTTTAAAGAAAAAACACGAACCAAGCTAACTGCTATGAGTCATTGAAAATCCCCGACATTATCAGAGTGCCACCCGCTTCTTCAACAATATGTGTAATATATGGAACTCTCTTCCGGCGTGCATATATCATAGTGCCTATTATTTGGATATTAAGACGTGATTCTAAATGAGAAATGCCTTTGGCGAGCTCGTCCTAGGATGATAAAATATTTATTTGATTTCTCCTTCAGGATGGCCGTGTTATCTACGATGCAAACTCCTAATTTTACTTAGTAATAGTGAAAGCCAGTGAGCAAAATATTGCTCTTTATTTAAACTAGGTTTGTTATATATATATATATATAATATTTATATGGTAATGCTTTAAAAAAAGAATATTTCTTCTTATATTTCGTCTTATGACCAATAAACTCTTGTTTGGTCTTTTAGACCAAACAAGAGTTTATTGGTCATAAGACGTCTGCCTACTTAATAATTTTTATATATTTAAGTTTCTTAGTCCGATTACATAGCGTATCAAACGAAATATAACAACATTTTTCCAGTGTGAATGTCTCCTAAAGTGATTTAGGTCAATCGGTTCATCATAGCTGTTTTGTTTTGAAATTCAGTCACAAAATTCGATTAAATTCAACAAGACTAGTTATATAAATACTTTTAATAAAAACAAACTTTAATGAAACACGGTGGCCCAAAACTCCTAAAAGACCAGCAACGCGACGACTTGATAGTTCAGATGTCCATAGGCGTTGGTAGAGCTCTACTTTGGCAAAAAGGTATCTATTTGATATCCAGTTATTTATAATATACAATTGATCGGACAACTTTCTATACATACAAAAGCGAAAGGTCACCTAAAATGAAATCTCGAAAACAGCCGGACGTACAAAGAGGACATTTGGCAAGGAGGTAGTAAACATCCACTAAGAATGGGTTTTTCGATAGATTTTTTTTACGCGGGCAAAATCGTGGAAAACAGCTAGTAATATATAATATAAAAAAGTAAAAGAAGATTAAGACAACGATTTGCAGATCCGTTTAATATAGAACGTAGAGTCCCTGATTATAACGTTCCAATTTCGGAGCTAATCGTACATTAACACGCTACAGAAAATAACATTTTTTTTATGTTACTAGGGCGCTAACGAGGAGGCAGCAGGCACCTAAGTGCCTACCGACTCCCATGGACATCCGCATGACCAGAAGGCTAGCAGATGCCTTGCCGGCCCTTAATGACGAGTTTAGGCCACCGGAAAGTCTCACAAGCCGAACGAAACGCGACAACAATACCATCACTAAAAAGAAGACAAAAAAAAATAATAACAATAGAGCCCGATTTTAGGTTTTTTGCTCATTAAGAATTGATAATTTTTCATTTACATTCAACACAAATTTAAAATTAAAACCAAGTTTAACCTAAACTTCGATCATTTGTTCGAACGTTATGTGTATAGTCAATTGGTTTTTATCATTCAGTTTTCTATCAATGAAGAGTTTAACTGCTTTTGAACACGATATATAAGACCGAATGATTTAAACGTTACAATATTTGAGTCAAAGTACAGTTTTTATTTCAATTTGCACCGACTTATCTCCTGTATTTTGTCCTCTAGTATTGTGACATTGACGATATAAATTGTATCTAGTTGCCATAGATAAAAATCCTTTAAGCAAAGAATTTAATAATTACATTTTTTTTAATCATTATTGTGATGACGATATACATTAGTATTTTTAAAAGCATATAGATTTTTAATTAACAAAAATTAACTAAAAATATTGGTAGTATGTACTATGTATTTATTTATTATATGGCTTTAACGCTCGACCCACAACTAAGCGATATTAATAGATTAAATCATTCAAATAAACAAACTACACGCACACCAAGCGAAACAATTTACTCACACATATGTTGACATTTTACTATAAGATTCTGTCAAAGCCTACATAATTATGACGACGATAAAAATATCAAATATTACGATGTCGTTGTAAAAACAATTGAAACTTTGTATATAGTTTTAAATGAGCATATAGTACGCAAATATAAGGCACCAGGCGATTTCTAATAATAATACTCGTATTAATTGAATATCTAAAAAACATAATATGATATAATAGATAATATGAATAAGAGTTCAATCTTAATGGATTTCCGAGGTCAAGCGAAAGGTGTCTTCATTGTCGTAGTAATTTAAATAAAATTTTGAGAAATAATTTGTAAGTATTCAAATACTGCCATACATCTTTTATACATATAAATAAATTTAAAGTTTCTGTCTGCGATTATATAAATCATCACTGACCTACGTGATCTGTAAGCTTTGGTCTCTCGCTCGTAATAGCCTGAGTGCTACTGTAACAGCTCCAGGAAGGAGTATTCGGCAGGCTACTATTGCGAACATATAGTAATTTGTGAATAGAAGAAGTATATGTTTGGGATATATTATCATTCAAAGCAGTCGGGTTGTACTTTAAAGACAACTAATAAGTCTGGCTTGATTGTAATTTAACAATATACACCCTAAAAAGAAAATAATAAAAATTCCAAGTTGCCAATATCACGGTTTTCTGGTAAATTTTATTTTGCACATACTATATAATGCACAGTTTACATACGGCATACGCCCGGACCGACTCACGTTTTACGGTTCTTCTATTCACAAATTACTATATGTTCGCTATTGTAGCCTGCCGAAAACACCTTCCGGAGCTGTTACATAAGCTCTCATGCCGGAGCCAGATATAGGTTCATTTGAATGTTCATTTCAATGATCATATAATGTAGTCGGGGACTTTGAGTAACGTTACAAAGTTTTGTAGTATTTTGTGGACGTCAAGGACAAAAATGTACATACAAACACGTTGATCAATTTCTGGCTTCGGTAACAGGCTATAACGCATAACGCTGCGTTGTGCGGCATGCGGCGTCGGACACATAATAGAAAGATTAACGTCTAGAATGGTCTCTTGTTCGGTCGCTGTCTACGTTAGCGTTGAAAGGCAAGCGCGGCACTGCTTCGTGACTCAGCGTTGTGCGTTACGATCAAGAGACCAAAGCTTAAGATGGTATATCAACAGTCTATCAAAAACAAATTTATTTCCAATTTTGTTTTTAAATTAACAAGAGATAAGGAAATATTTCACGGTCTGCCCCGTATTTAAATCTCATATCAAATAACTTTATTATGTTAAATTTATACGTTTTAGTCTTGACGTTTTGAATTATCTCGTGAGAATCGGAATGGTTGGTCATAATTCGTCTGTGAGATAGTGTTATTGATCAATAACCATTATCGGAATTAAATTTTTGGCTCGAAATAATAATATTAACTGGCACGTCAGTCAAAAGCTACCAAAACTGCAATTTCTTGTATTTTAAAATAATCTTTAGACTTTTGTTTTATTTCTTTTCATTTAAATCTTCCCTGACTTATATAAGAGGAATGAAACAAAACAAAGATAATTTAAATCCGTCCAGTCTTGTTCGAGTATTAGAGTGACTAAGGAACAACGATTGATTTTTATGTACATATAGATTTATTTTCGATAGTCTCATTAATACGTGTCAAATTGAAAATTTACGATTTTACACATATTGTAGTATTGTACAGAATTTTAAATATCGAACATATTTATACGTGTGCCTTGCACTTGACTACTTTTTCAATCAGACATTGACCTATATTCTTCGACGTATTTCTTGATTGACGATTCAATCGATTGAGTCTCTCTGAAAGAAGTCTATATATATAAACAAGTGCGAAATAGATTTTATTTTGTTAAAGAAAAATATGTACTCGTATGTGTAAAATTATAAATGTTTTATAGTTGTTACCCGCTACTTAGTCCGCGTAAAATTTAGTGATAAATTTGGGCGTCATGATATATAGCCTTCCTCGATAAATGGGCTATCCAATAATGAAAGAATATTTCAAATCAGACCAATATCTCCTGAGATTAGAGCGTTCAAGTAAACAAACAAACAAACTCTTCAGCTCTATATGGAAGATGTGCGATTGTGCCATTTCAAAACCTAGTAAGGACCACTTTTTAGAAAAATTGTTTTATTGCATAATTTAGACGATCAGGTAAGTTCCTACTAAAAACAAAAACACCAGCAATTTAAACTCGCATAAATACAGAAATATTTAAGCATCGATACCCAGTGAGTGTATTTACTCCCTCGTAACCAATTCAAAACCAAGGATATCACTTTAACCAATTAAAAAACTTGGTAAGTCTCTGGACCTCCTAGGTTTTAAAATGGTTGATTTAAGTACTAGGTTTTATAATTATGGGCGAATACGAAGCAGAGAGAGGATGGACGGCGAGTCTGCGGTGCAAAAGTGTTCCTTACTAGGTTTTGAAATGGGGCAGCCGTACTTTTCCTAGGCTGATCTACGTCCTCTCCTGTAAAATTTCGTTTCAAGTCTATACTAGATTTTGAAATGGGACAGCCTCGTGTGTCCAATTAGTAAAATATGATCTCTATGTTACTGGAAGATGTATGATGCTCAGTGGCTACTATTTGTGATAATACCAACTAAACTCTTGAATTGAATTTTTTGAAAGTCTTTAGATGCGAGTCTTTTATCCAGGAATAGACGTGAAAAATATTCCAGACACTGAAAACAACGGAGTGTCGTGAACACGCTCGAGTGAGTGTTTTACGCAAATATGTTTATAAAACGATATTAATTCAAACGCCTACTCTGTGCGCGATACGTCATAGATCTCACTGAACGTAACGAATTCTTTGATCCTTTTGCTTTTTTGAGGTGAATAACATTTTATACAATAACACGTAAAATTCACACATATGTAGCTGCAACAATAAACTTCATTTGCCGGCTCTATTTTCTGAAAGAAGTTATGGAAGTCAATTTGAAGACGTAATCACGAGTAAATATTACCTAATACGTTGAATGTTCTTACTGAGACTTGGGATATTTCGTGACGTAAACGAGACACCTTGGTTGTTAATTGGCAATTAACGCAGCCATTTTTGGTTGCGTTTATTGTTGGAAGTGTTACGTGCAAATATTTTATGTTTTTTTTTTAACAATAACATGACATTTTGTATCGTCTCTCCATTTCTCGTTGAGAGGAATAATTAATGGATATTACATGTCATATCTGCCGCATGACAAGAAAGAGTTGGTCAATTATAGCCACCGAGTGGCGTTCTGAGGGTCTAGTACGAACATTCTCGATAGTTTTACTTACTTTTACGTTCGAAACGAAACGTCAAATGGAGGTTCGTGCTTCCATTTTACACGACTTACATGGGCGTAACGTCGAGGATTCGACGCGCGCGACTTCTGATATCTTCTGAGAAATATTTACCAACTAAGTTGTTTAAAACGGTAGCAGTAATGTTTAAATTGACGTTCGGTTTCGAACGTAATAGGAAGTAAAAGAATCAAGAATGTTCGTGCTAAGCCCTCTTATATAACTAGACCACGGAAAAGATGGTGGGACGACTCGAAAATTGTCAGAGGTAGTCCAAAACCGTAATACATAGAGGGAGATTGGGAGATGCATTTGCCTAGCAGTGGGACACAGATGGCTGATAATAGTAATAATAACATGCCTTGTTATTTAAAAGACAGTATAAATAGACGAAAACAAATGGTCTGTTGTGTCGAAGCTTGTTGGAGGTGTGTTTTGTCAACAGGTCGACGCCGACGGGCGTTGGGATAATGACAATTGGCAATCGATATTCTCTATTTTCGGTACTGGACTTCTTTGGCGAAATGTCTGTTTATTTTTTTGAGGTTTTAAAAAACGGGGCTATTTCTATTTTGTTTATGAGATACACCAACAGCAATTTGCACACATAATAACATACATAAAAAAGAACAATATTGGCTTATAACTAGTACAATTGCTTAAAGGTATATATATATATATATATATATAGCTTTATAAATTATACACAGTGTTTACCACTATAAAATTTGTTATTCATTGAACAGACTCGATTTTCGTAGTCAAGTATTACTTGACATTACTTAGATCACATCAATCTGTTATTTAACCTGCAGATTCATTTAAGGTCATTTAGTTTTATATAATACTTTCAAAACTTGGTTCAGTTGGATTCAGTTACCTTAAAGTGTTTACGTGAATAAATTGAGGTTTTACATTTTCGCTTTCAATATAACCGCCGCATTTTTAAGAAAGACATCTATGTTTCGGTTTCCGTACTTGAAATGGAAAAGAACACTTATAGGATCATTTCGTTGTTCGTCTGTCATGTCAATGTATAAATTTTAAAATAACCTAGTAAAATTTTGCGTGCTGGCATGGAAGTGCGCTAGTCTGACTCGCACTTGCCTGGTAATATAATTTACTGGTGATATTGTTATTTGGTTAAATATAAAAGACGTACAATACACGTTACCGTAAAAATTTAAATCTTAGTCCATAAAATATATAACCTGTGTCTATGACTTCGCGTAAAATTAGGTAAAAAACATGTATTCAACTTCAGCGTAATGATATATAGCCTATTAACTTTCCTCAATAAATGGGCTATCTAATACTGAAAGAATTTTTCAAATCGGACCAGTAATTCTTGAGATTAGCGCGTTCAAGTATACAAACAAATTCTACAGCCTTATACATAAGTATAGATATATACTTGTATATATAGATATTGTAACGGACACGTTGGTGTCTTTTCCGGGAGTTATTGATGGGGATCCCTCTGCTTAGGCAAATCTGGCATGGTCCTACTAGTGCTAATAATGAACTTATAATAGTTCCTGACAAGACAACGTCTTTTAGTAGGTTGTACAGGCATTTTGCTGGTATACCCCTTGCTTCTACCTCTACCGCGTTTAAGCTGGTTTTATAACCGTTTTTGGTGAGCTCATTGCTTAGGTCAAAGTATTTGTTAATTTTTATCAGATGGTCTTTAGGGATGTGCGTCTCCCATGGAACTGTAAGCTCTTCAAGTTCTACTCCTATTAGTGTCTTCACACAATCTGCTGTCTTACGTAAATACTATCAATTAAATTAGAATTATTATTGTTCGCGCCTAACTGCAACGGCGACCAATTCCAGCAGCCGCCGAGCGGTCCCGACGGGGACGCTGGTGGGCAAATAAATGAAGATCGGGCGTGTCGCCGTGTTTTGTTATTTTTCTCAGAGACATTAAAAACGACATCTTGAGAACATCATTTTAGAGAAGAATTGTTACTGTCTTTATTTTGTGATTGCAAATATAACATATTTACATCATTTAATATATTTTATTATTTTAAAAGTTCATAGAACAATTGAGAAACATACACCAAAATCATCTCAATTCTCTCAGTTTTTAAAACTAAAAAACTTCTTATTGTTTACTGTTAACTCAGCCATGTATCAAATTGAATCGTGAATATTCTCTCGGTGCCAGTGAGGTTTTCGGTAGGCTATAATAAAATTAATCATGCTGATGAAGCAAACCCCACCTGTCTGACGTGCTCGGTAAAGAATTCTTTTATTTTCAGCGAGAATACAATATCGTTCTGGGGAGGATTTGAAAACGCTTTTAGTGAAATAGCACGCGAGGGGAATTTTTAAGGTAATTACTTGGCTACCGAGCGTGGGAGCTACGGTGAGTTTATTTTGAAAAATATTTTAAGGAAATCAAATGCTCATTCCATTTGAGGTACAATTGAAATATAATCAATCAAAATATCCACTTTGGTTTGCTCCTGCAAACTATTGTAGTATGTTGTAAACTATTGTAGTGTATTGCATTATAGTAATGCTGCAGATTAAGAAGAACAAAACATAAACAGCAGATAAAATGTATATGTTAGAAAGTATATATATCACATTGTTAAATTTTTGTATAGTAATTAAAATTATAAATATTAAAGAATATTATAAATTGTATTTAAGAATAAAGAAACTAATAATAATTAGATAAATAAATTGCAAACAGCTTGGACAGCTGCAATAACTGAATTATTTTTAATTGATCATTGAAAAAGTAGTTTTTAGCTACCCTAAGAAATGTCTTTTTGGTTTAAATCATTTAATTTAAAGGCACTTCAGGATGGTGTGAAGTCAATAATAGTTGTGTTTGTTGTTTAGTTATTAGATACCTGATCAGTTGTGATTTCGTATTACCTGTTGCTATTTCAGAATCAAGAAGAATATGACACAAAATTGACAAAACACTAGTTATGTTATAGAAATCTAATTGATTAAGGATTGACTTGGCCACTTTCTTGACCATTACTGTATTACTACTAATTTTATGAAGGTTGTTATTATTAATAATAAGTAGGAATCTATTATAAGGGTATATCATTGTACTAAGTAAGAAAAATTAAATTTCTTTGCATAAATCACTGAATTAAACATAAAAATTGTGTATTTTTAAAATAATAATTTTATACGCAGAAATTTCAATGTTCGTAACCCCTGTGTTAAAATTCCCAACTTTTTGTCATAGATACCCGGATATTACGGGTTTCATGGAACTGTAAACATTCAATGGAGTATTCCAAGTAAAAACATTGATCGTGAATAACGGGAATTGTTCGATGGTCGTTACAGTGATTTATACGAAATCGGTAAGATATCAAAGTCTTCAGTTAATTAATTGCGCTCGTCTTTTGTGTATATTTTTGCAGATTGACTTTTAATTTGTCGGCGATGATACTTCATGTCAAGGTATTGTATACAGAACATTATTTAGGTAACACATTTATCAATTATACATTTATATAGACTATATTAATTTTCAAATGCCGACAACGCATTTTCGAGCCTTGGTTGTAAAGTTGTCTATGTAAAGTCGGTCAAGAAATTAGTTTGCCACGCTAAGGTCAAATGTCGTATACACGTCAATTAGTTAAAAGGCTCATTTTTGCTTTTTATGCATTACGCTAATTTCTAGCCCTTAGCAAAATTATCCTTAAGTAGGAACTGTCACCTGAAATGGTAAAGCACTTTCTTGGTCGACCATAAATACATAGGCAGTTAGTGAGGTGACGTTTGCCTTTTGTTATATGAAACAAAAAATGTCAAAGTGTAAAAAAAAAATAACTTTATACATTTACAAATAGAATCGCGTAGACTTAGGCGAATCCAAACAACGCTATCGATACGTAGTTTCAAGCCTTAATGGTAATATTAAGAAGGCTTATACTCAAGATCTCATGAATTTCAATAGGCACTCGAAATGTTTTAACCTAAGATGCCTTTTCAAGCTTCAGGAGTTCCTCGATGGTCCTCCTGTGATTTATGCGAAACCTTTAGGATATAGACGTCTTCGGCTATTTGAATTTGCTTGACGAGCGGGCTCCTTGAGAGCTTGAAATTGAAGACTTCGCTTTGAACTCTATCGAATTTCCAACAGTTTGAAACAATTCTGCTTTAAAATTACCAGCTTGAACTTAATATGAAGAGAAGTATAGGAGAGGGGAGAGCTTAGCCTGAAAAAAGAAGAACTACTTCGCTTTGTTCAAAATAGTACTTAAACTGCTTAATTATTATTAGTAGCATTAATCACTAACCGCCTTCAGATATCGATATACATAAAAATGAATTCCTATTTCTCTTGGGCACAGCATCACGACTGGACCTTTTTCGCCAATTCATTTTTTGTTTGTCAAGAAAAAGTTGTTATGGAAGAAAAAATGAAAAAAAATTGCGCGGATAATTAGAAAATTTAAGAATACTTAACCTCTATATTAAATTAAATCTAATGTAACTTTTTGACAATTTAAACCTTTTTTTATGTAACCTTTTGGCATGTGGCAAGGTTTGTATCTTTAAAAATGTCTGTCCGTGACGGGAAATTTTTGAAAATATTTGGAAAGGCAACGGGAACTGAACCGAATGGAAAGGAGAATGATATTATACGATAACAGAATATAGTAAATAGTAAGTAACCCAACGTTCGGGCAGGATAGCGCCTGCCGGATCCTCTAGTATGAAATAAAGTTGAGCAAAGGTGACTGCTGTAGATTTAAAATAATAAACAATATTTGTTTCAATATATATTAGGAAACTTGAAAACAAATACAACTCAAAGTAAGTTGAAAACCTTGTGCCAAGAAGTGGACGAAATGATAATCAAGCAGGGTGGTTCCAGTATTAACAAATTCAACTCCAAATTTTCATCATTGAACTATAAAGGTTCAAAATACGTATATTTATTACCAATTCCACAACACACGAGTAAATATCAGAGTAAATTTAATTTTCGTTATCTGCCACAAACTAGGTTAGAACTAACAAGTTAATGTTTTTCATTTGCATTCAAAATTTCGTTGTTTTGTTTTCAATGTTGTTTATTCTACTCGTATATGTAAATCATTAACAAACTCGGTATCAGCGTTGGTTCTCTTTTGTTCAATCTCGCATATTAACATACTTCGGTCACGTGACTAGACATGACCGAGTGTCTATTGAGCGCTTTGTTATACAGGGGAGAGTGGAAGGCTGTAGGTCACGGGGTAAATTGCCCATGCGTCTGACCGATCAAGTTAAGACAGCTTTGTGTGTTCTTTTGCATGAGCGCACGACAAAAGCAAGTAATAGGGAGAAGTGGAGATAGTCAGGCGCGTCACATAAAAATGAGGAACACAACCAGTCCGCCAAGACTTTTTTTTGTTAAAAAGAATATTAGGAATACTTTTTAGGTATGTCTAAAATTCCAGTTTCCCCTCCCACAAAGCTTCGATTAAAATCTTGTATTGAGAGTTGGTGCGACATTACCCCAACGGCGGCAGGGTTTGACCCGGGTACCTTGCGGATAGCAAACGTGCAAGCGGTTTACATAAGTAACTACCGACGCCCATTGATATCTACACCATCAGGAGGCTAGCAGATGCCACTGGACCACGCCCAGCTCAAGTACCTCTATCCCACGCTGTTCGAGCATTGCGAGAAGTTCGAGACCCAGCTCAGAGTGAACACGTTCTACGACGCACTCATCAGCCAGAGCAAGCAGCTCATCAGGAAATGGCCGAACGACTTCAGCGATAAGGTGAGCGTTTGTGACTGTTTGTCCTGGAAACTACTAAATTAACTCCATTGAAAATACAATAATATAAACAAGTTTTAGAACTTAATACAAATAAAAAACTATTGTACATTTCTGGAAAAATTACAGGTTAACCCGTAATGCTAACTTTTATATTTTATATATATATTGAGTTAAAGTGTAAACGTGGGATCTATTAATCACTAAATTATTGAACCGCAATTGAAAAACAGTAATTTACTATCTTTACATAGAGATAATAATAATAAATTCTTAAATACGACAATATAACAGTTCTTTCTTGTAATTACAGAAAATAAATTGACTAAATGAATAATCGTCGTGAAATTTACAAGTTCATCACACTATTTCATCAAGATGGTTTGGAAGGGATTGTAAGGGTTGTTGGTTTGGTCATCTGGTTGCTCATCATTAGTATTACAGATATACTTGCTTATACGGTATATATCACGGGTGTCACTGTTACTGTCAAGCGACATGTTACGGCTGTTGGTATTCGTTGACAATTTTTTACTATTTTAATAATAAATTATAGAAGTAAAATGAACTTTTATTTACGAAAATTATATCTTGTGACGGTATAGTCGTAAAAACACAAGGTCCTGCAGTTCCCTTACTATTGAGTATTGCCCCATTTCAACTGCAGAAACTACAAAGAGTTGTTGCGTGATCTACTATTTACAAATACATAATATGTAATTTTAGATACATTTTACATGAAAATGAATTCGCAATCACCAAGCAGAAATCAGTTCTCATATAACAAGTTGAAATGTGTGTCAAGTCACACAGAAAATACTTGCAGAATAATAAGATATTTGAGTTCATTAAACAATACAAAACAAAATAAAAGGCCTTTATTCTACTACTGACTTACAAAAGACTCGTCAAAACCCTTTTTCTCAGAAACGCGTACAGGTATAATTAAAATTAATACCAAAAACTAAGATCTGTAATTCCTTGATGCTGTAAAAATCAACCCCTAAGTATACGCAAACAAGAGGTGTGTCCATTTTTGTCGCAATTTCTATACTTGTACATTTGAAATGGGAATCAAAACCTATATAGGGTACTTGCCGTTGACCTAGAATCAAGAAATATCAGAAGAATCTATAACTTGAAGTAAAATTACAAGAAAAATTCTGAAAACTTTAAATTCATAGTTAAAAAAAATTGCGGTGACTTTGTCGAATTGAAAAAAATCTTATGAACGGTATATATGTATATATAATACTAGTTTTTGTAACGGGTCCCAATCACTGCTTGAAGGGGATAAAATATTAGTGGACTGTATTTTGCACAAAGACCGTACTGGTCCTAAATTTCCCCTAAAAACGCTTGCCGATAGATGTGACGGGAAATGCAGCTACCAGAATGATTAGAAATAATAAGGCAGTAAAGGTAAACCACATACTGCAAGGCTGTATACTTCTTGGCGCGTATCGTCTGGTGTTCGGCTGCCACGCGTAGCAAATGCTTCTACTGAAGCCGCGAGAGAATAGCGTGGTGACTGCTGAGAAGCCGCGGGTGCATTAGGCCGACAGTTTGGCTGCCGACGAAGACGATGACATTTCGACATTGACGTTGTGAATCCTCTGCGGCAGCAGGGCGGTGCAGCTGTCTTGCGGTATCCGTGAGGAATGTCTAGGACAAGTGCGTTTGAAGAGAAATTTAAAAATATAAATTTGAAACCCAACACCTGGTAAAGTATCACGTGATAGTACGCACATGACCAGATTTTTATAATATTCTTCATATATTTTTTAATACAATATTTAACATTATAATTATAGTCTTATAACATTTTTTGTACATTTATTAATAGTTATCGACACATATAAATATATGTGTCGATATATAAATGAACTTTTGCTTTTTGCTAGTTGCGTGTAACGAAAAAAAAACTATATTTACAATTTTTATTTCTGTGTTTGTTTGATGCGTAAATTGCGAATTCTGAAGCTAACATGTTCAACCTAAAAGCTGCTTTAAAATGCATTCTTTGGCAATATTCTGAAATAAGCCTTCAATTTTAACAATAATAAAATATGGTTCAAGCTGTGACTCACAATATTCCACTCCAAAACCACAACTCAGCTCCGCACTCATTTTGTGTCACGAACCGATCGCACGGTTGGCTCTGAAACCGATTTTATGGCAGACGTAGTTTTGCTACGAGTATTCTCTGTTGTAGAGTTTATCATAATCACATAAGTTAATCTGTATAAAAAAAGACTTTCTTAGCATGTCATGAATTTACTAAGCGCTTGCCAGAGGGACGAAACCGAGCAGTGTGTGGCACTTGCAATTCAGCTATAGGGCTAATCGGATGCCTTTCCTATCGCATAAAATATATTAGCATTTATTAATCTGTCACAGTGACATACTCAATCATTTTAAAGGATCACCCACCTTCACTTCCAATAAGAGGGCCGAGGGGGTATCGAAATAATTAAGGTCCTCTTCAGACACATATAAAGAAAGCCGTCAGACCCTCGTCTGTTGAGCCTTTGTGACCGAATTATAGAACTACTTTTTCATCAGTTCACTTATAAAAAATTAAGTATATTAAAAAATATCCGCGTTTATTTTTAATTTAGAAAAATATAATTAAATATATTTTTCACTTTAGCAACTCAAACATGTAAGTTTTGATGCGTAAAAACAGTGAGCAAAATGCGATTTTGCCAACTACACTACACTCTCTCTATCACGCCCTTTAAAAAGAGCGAGTGATAAACACAAGTCCAAGAAAGTCCAATCTCGAAATTCGACGTCAAAGAAAACACGTTCGGAAACGCGTAAATAAATAAAATTGCCACACAAACCATGTTTTTTATTTAAATTATTTAATATTAACGTATTGTTTTGATTAATAATAAATTCTACGCAATAATACGCAAGTAATCAGTTTTTATTGTGACTATGTGGAATGGAATCATGTCGTGTCAATACTCAAACGAAAAGTATTGGGATATTTTGTGTGTCTGTGTATGATTGGAATGAGTGAAATAGGTGCGTAGGTGTTTTTGCCTATCCTAAGCCAGGACTGAAGTATGAAGGGAAAACGGATCATGCTGTGCATACCATACCTTGATATGAAACAGTATGTATGTACGTACGTCTATACGTAAAGTCTTATCTTGAGCATAGGACATAAATAACGCAAATAGACGGTATAAACCACATAACTAAAGTTAAAATGAAATACTACTATAACATAAGAAATGTGGAGTACCGCAAGGAGGTGTGTTAGGTCCGTTACTATTTCGCTAATCTTAAGATATAGAATGGTCTTGTGTTCCGATTGTTTACATTTTCTAGAGTTTGAAGTAGGTTTAGGTATTTTCGTACAAAACAGCTATTTCCATAATATAAATAGATGTCAATGTTAATATATTATCTTTGATAAAATAGGGCTTGCAGCTTTCGCGTTGTCTTATGTTTACTAGCACTCGTATGTTTTTTTTTTATTATAAAGAGGTCATCTATGTCAGTTCTTTCTATGCAGAGTATACTACCATAACGAAGCCACAAGTAGGCATAGGCCACTACTAGATATCCACAGTGTAATGTCGGCCGAGATAAATTTTATGATAACGATAATAAAAAATATTAAAAGTCGCCCCTTTTTTTTTTCGCTGGGAAATGCTTTTGCGCACTACCCCGTTCGCAAATAATCCCATGATCTAGGAACATCTATGAACGGGAGTGTGGGACTCGCTAGCTCTGCTAGAATACCCACTAAAACCCAGCGGGGCCCTCATCATCCATGAAATAGTGGCTAATTGGCAATCCATTTGTTATAAACAAATAGTAGTTAATTACATTACACAAGTGCAAACTTTTGTCGTATTATACTAATATTTAGTATTTTTAATATTCCTTACATGTTACATAGATAACTACTATATAATATAATCTACTTACATAGATAACTAGACACCTTCCATATAATTATTGTTCAGGTGGCTAGCCTACGTCTAATTTAACGAGGCGGGAATGGAACCCACAAATCCCCGGAGCAGAAGGCAAAGTCACTGTCGTGTGTGTCGTGGCCAGTCGATTTCTCCAATTATTGCTACCTGTCTATTTATTTTTCCTTCTAGCTATCACCAACTAACCTAGGCTTTATTACATATTATATTATAACAAGTAATTAACTATCATAAGTTCATTATTAGAAAGGACATCTAAAGCAGTACTAGTAGGATCATATCAGATTAGGCTAGGCAGGAGAGGGAACACTGGCAGTGAAGGTGAGTGTTAGTGATCACTATAAAGAGCGTGCTCTTAAACCTTCACCTGGGTCACAAGTCCGTAATAATAGAATTTAGTGGGTTTTATCGTGATTTTGTAGAGAGCTTTAAAGCAATTGATATTGGCACATCTACTCCCTGGATGCCGATCAATGGCCGCTTACTACCCGGCAGGCGGAGGAAGCCTTTGCGGGGAAGTTGTGGATAAGATTGACCCAGGAAAGAGGAATAAATGTCATCCGAAAATCAGTGTTGGAAGTGGGACTTGTCCCTCTCCAACACTGATTCTGTTCTCCAACACTGTTCCAACAAATAAGCTGAGAGGTTTACCTTTTTGGGCATCTCACTGTTTATTGATATACATATAATTTATAAGGGTTTTTTTTTAAGTGTAAATTGTGTATTATGTGTATATTTATGTACAGTGTTTTTTTACACCAAATAAAAGTTTTTTTCTTCTTTCTTCTTCTTGAATATGAATCAAGAAGGGAGATGCCTTTGCCCAGCAGTGGGACACAATAGCCTCTTCTTCTTCTTCTTCGTCCTAGCGTTATCCCGGTGTAGTAGTACCAGGGTCCGCTTAGATTGCAGAGGATTTGGCCTAAGTCGTATCCGTTCGGAAATACCGAAGCAGGCAACTGATTCCACAAGGGAATTGTGCGAGGTAAGAAATTCCTATGTAATTCTTTGAACATGTTTAGTTTTTTTTTTGTATTCTGACTAACATTTTCACGCTATTGTATGGCAGATTGTGTATTAATGTATCCATAATCTTTCCAATTAAATGATTTGATTTGATTTGAAAAACGAACAGGATAACTTACAAGTTTTAGCCAGGCATTCCTGCTGCCCTCACTTGTACCAACCTATTTGTACTAATAGTCCTAAATAGTTAAAACGTTTAAGCGTAAAAACCGCAAGAAAAGAAATAATATTTGCTCACTTACATTATACTACACGTTAGAACACGTGTTCTATTATCGTACGTATAATTTATACACGTAAATTACACGAAAATCAATATTTGATGCATTTGTCAGTTTCCTACTCTGTGCAGCACTGACTTATTGTTTTCTAAATCAAATACACGAGTGTAAAATGTGCAAGTGACTCGCGGTGCGCCGCCATGAGTGATCTGAGGCAACAACTGCGATGTACGTGGGAACGTTGTATGTAATGGGCTTATTAAGTTTGTTCTGTTAAAGTAAAATCCCGCCGTTTATTTGTTCCACTTGTTTTATGTTCTTACGCCCGTAATAATGTTATATAACTCTCCATTAATACTCGTTTATTTTCTTCCACAGTTCAACAGTCGATAAGAGTCAATTAGACTACAAGAGACTTTGCGAAATTTACGAAGAACAAAAGAACGAAATGCCTAAAATAGGACGAGAAAATTCGATGTTTATAATTACTTAACGCAATTGGAACATGATATTGAAAAAAATAATTATAAAATCAGGAATTAAAAGATATGTAAAGACAAAAAAATTATGTCTGATTTATTTTTATAAATTGACATATAGGTTTTTTCTTTATTGTAGGTTCTATCGAAGCATTGCCTGTGTATATATATGACGTTTAGACCCGACTAAGGCCTGACAGGGAAACCCTCCCTATATATACGCTGGGGGTGGCGAGTTGTGAATCACAAACACTACCAACTTTCGGCATTGGGGGGAGAAACTATACAATAACAATAAGCAGCTATTATTAATATATATTATCACTACATAGTATAAAACAAAGTCGTTGTCGTTGTCGGCTGTCCATATGTATGCTTAAATCCTTAAAACTACGCAACGCATTTTTAAACAGTTTTTTTTAAATAGATAGGATAATTCAAGACGAGTATACGTGTAATACATTTATGTTATAAAAAATTAAAGCAGAGAATTTCAATTATTTTTAGTGAGATGTCGTAAAAAAACGTATTTTTGTGCGCTTACGTCGCGTGCGCTGGCTAAACCTTGCGAGATAGAACAAAATAATGTAGTACGGAATTGTACATCTTAAAAAGATCTAAGTCCGCTTTGGCATATGTCTATTTCCTAAGTATAACCCACAGGAACCATTTTTATTTTTTATATGTTACAATACAATATATTTATTAACTTTTCTTATATTTACATGTGAGTGTTGAAAATTTTATTGTGCACATTGTTAACAATCATATCATATGGCCAACTGTCCCTAAAGTAGTTAGGTTGCAAACCTGTATCCACAGCCACATCCTCTGCAATCTACGCGGACCCTGATGCTAGACCGGGATGACGATAGGAAGAAGAAGAAAGGAGTCCATCCGAAGATAAGCTGGAGCGGCATGAGTATAGAGAGAAGGCTCTTGGTGAACAACTGAAGAAAATGTTATCCGGCTTGGAGAAGAAGCACAGAAGCCTCGAAACAATGAAGGGCACAATATCACGCCTGGATGATAGACTCTACAACGTTGAGAATATATTTTTACAGGTAGGTTATTATTTCGATACCTCCCACGTAAATTGTTGTAACCAAATTCCCAACTTGTACATTGTTCACAGATCGTTACGAACATGTAAATTGAGATGAAATCGTCATTATATAACAGATTTGTGTATACAAATCAACAATAAATAAATAAATAAAATATGACTGTTATATTACAATTTACTTCTATGTAATGCTCTACTGTAAAGCTAGGAATTAACGTGAAAACCTAAGTTGCCAAGTTCTGCAAGGAAGTGTCGACGCCATTTCAATTTTCGGCGTTTCCGAATCGATAAATCCCTAACATTGCGCAGCCAGGAGCTTCGGCGCCTTTCCAGATAACCGCTACAAAATTTTATACTTTACCGATAGATTTTCTTAAGTTAATGTCATTTCATCTAAAGAAACCGATACATTTACAACTCCAGAAGGATTGTATCCCTCACATTTACCTTCCGATCCGCAACTCAAACAAGTACGTGATCGGACCTCCTTAACAAAACAAATAAACGACTTTTACCTTCCCTCATCTTATCGACAGCGACCCCGTAAAGTATCGTGTGACATTTACCATCGTATTTATTTACGGGTTCTCTTTATAGGTTCCGGGTTGTATTACAGCGAGTATTACATTTTTACGGTCGATCTCAGGCCAATCGGAATTTTTTCGACTTCATTGATTAGTCTTATTTTCCACGATGGGCATTCTAATAAAAATGTGGACACCAATGGGAATCACGTTGCGAACACGTTGGAATTTTTCATAACGTACGACTCTATCATCATGTCAATGTTATTGTAGGGGAAATTTAGTTGTTTTAGTGGACTGTATAAGAAGGTTGAACGTGTTGGAACAAGGATAAACCATCTGAATTCGTATGTTGTTTTATAATTATTTTCCTTTCAAGTGTAATATTGCAGTGATAGAAGTATGAACATTTAATTATTTTTGTTAATACATCACCATCTTCATAAGTTTTTGTATCGATTTTCTGATACGCGAGTGTTCAAAATACATTAAATCGGCTCTAAATAATTTAGTTTAAAACTCTGAAGTTACACTCCGAGGATATTCCATTTTATTAAGAATCCAAGGATGACAAAACACGTCATTTTCTTATATTCGAGTTATTTTACGTACCTACACGTTAGTTAAAAATCCCTATTGTATTATTTATTATAAAATAAGATAAGATTTTAACTATCGGCAGCTTACATTAGTTTTTATTAATACACGAGAAAAGTGTGATGACAACGTGATACGTCAAAAAAGGATTAATTTGAGTTACGACCTCCTATTGTTCCAGTCGAAGAACAAAAGATTTTCTCTACTACAGTATGTGACTGAAATTTAGAATCCCTTTACGTTAGACTAACATCTCGCACCATGAAATCTTCGACGCAGATTTCATACATACCTGATTTTTATAAAATATTAATTTTATAGCTATGGTATACAATACAAAAACAATTAGAATTAAAATAACGTTCAAAGTATTATTTACGATCTAATATTTTTGTCTTTTCCGATTTTGATGGGTTTTTTTATGGATAGATTCAAAAGCAGCATAGTATAGATTAGAGTTAAGTAAGGGTAGTCGTTATCCCAGAAATGTTTTGGCTTCATATCATTATCGACGTAAAAAAATAAATACAATGTTTTCTCGTAAAGTATTTTACAAGAATACGTAGTAAATCTAAATTAACAGATCTTTAGATCTATCTATATAGATCTCATATATCGTACTTTAGGATATGGTTCCTAGCATTACATTAACATCGAGATTTTAAATTAAAAACTGGGCACTTGTTTGTTCAGGTGGTTTATAATAACCGTTAGAGAATTAAGTGGGGCGATTATCAGATGTTAGTAACAATTGGCCATAAATCACTTTGTGACAGAATTACAACTGGTATAAATGGGCTATCTAACACTGAAAGAATTTTTCAAATCGGACCAGTAGTTCCTGAGATTAGCGCGTTCAAGTAAACGAATAAATTCTTCAGCTATATATATTGGTATAGACGTAGGCTTTGTATGCAGACTACTAAATCTCGACACACTTAAATAAGATCAGCAAATATCAGCTGAAATTATATGCAATATAATGTACCTCCTTCAAAACCTATAAAGTCGTCAAAAAAAAAAGAAGTAAGGTAACCTATATAAAGAATTAATCAAACAAAAACCCTACACAATTAGAATCAAGCGATCATCATAAGGTATCTTTAAAAAGATTTACTATTAATTTCTATTTAATAATTATCTTAAATTACTTTCTGAATAATGTTCCCCGTATAATATATTTTACTAATTTCGCACAAAACGTGTAAGGAATCATCTCAAAATTTATCACCTACCATGAAACAAGTTATGCCAAGGAACTTTAATACTTTCAACAAAAACTCAATAATCTTATTAATGAGATGAGGCGAAGCTTAGAATATCAATTGCACTTCCATTCAGATCTTTAGAGAAATGACAAAATACTCTCCTATACGGTGGAAAGACGATTTGTAATAGCTCTCTGGTAGATTCTGAATGCGTCAAGCTAAAGAAGGTGATAAAATGGTGCAAATTTATGTAAGCCTATGTTCAGCCGTTGATTTATTTATAAATACTAGAGAGAGCCGGCTGATCGTAATTCGCCCATAAACCTTTATGCGTACAACGATAAATATTGTTCTCTTCTTCTTCCTAGCGTTATCCCGGTATAGTAGGTGTTGGTTATGTGATCGGAAAACAGTGGCATAATAGCGCGGCGCAATAACACGTAAGGCCCGGCGTCGGCTCCGGGCAGACGCGCGATGAGCACTGGCCGCGAGACTTGCGTGAGCGTGCACCTGCGTCCCGCCCACGATCCCGCCCGCCGCACGAGTTCGCTGATTGACCGGTGACGTTTAATTCACTGTTATAGCTTTTCTCTATATCTCAGAAATAACGTATTCACCAAAGTATATTGATCTCAAAACGGGAATTAGGCATAGCTATTCCTAGATGTCTTTTCTTTTAATAAACATGTCGTTGGCAGTTTGCATGCAAAAATTTGTAAGCAATATTGACTATAATTAACCGATGGCATGTCAACTCCATTAGTATATATTACATAAAATTTGTGTATGACAGGGGTTCTTTAGTTCATAAATGTTTATAATGTAAAAAGATTCCTAAGGTTAATTTTAAATTAAAAGCTTTGACCTTGGTGGTGGAGAAAATTTTATATACTTTTTTTTTTTAATTTATTTCTTTGACTTATTGACCCTTAATTAGCCCGGTAGAGGTAATTATTGAAACTGGTTACCTACCATTCGGATTTTCACCCTGTTACTCTTTAAGTTTTATCATGGTTTTATTTGATCAGAATTTTTAGATTTAGAGGACTACAAAGATTGAACATTCACATTTTTGATCGATCGATTGCATACAAAAATTAATCATATTACTTTTTAAATTGACAAAATATCTAAATGTATACATAAAAGCGAAAGATCACCACCTATCACGAATTCTGGGGAACCAGTACAAAAATGAAATTTTGCAAGGAGTTTATGGCCAGTAGACATCCGCTAAGAACGGATTTTTCGATAGTATTTTAAGGAGGTCTAAGACCCCTCGCAAGTTTAATTTTACGCTTACCAAGTTGCGGGAAACAGCTTGTATAATTGCGAAGATAAGATATTTTCATTTATGAACCCTTAACACTTGGCGAAAATAATATGATCGGACTGTCAATACTTTATACAATTTTCGTAAGAGGCGTTCTATAACAGCTTTGAGCTCTCATTTCTGTGCTACGTACGTAGCGATCTCGTAGCAAATGTGCCCTAGACGGTACGCATAAAATAAAAATGGCAGAAATTGTGATCTTTGTTAATATATAATTTCGTAACATATGTATTGTCTTAAATCTAATTACTTACTTTTTAATTTTAGTAATGTATATAGCAACGTCCTCAAACCAACGGGACTATAGGACTCCATAATGTCCCAGAGAGATTATATAAGGTCCAGTGAAACGTAAGGGAATCTACGATAGAATTAATTCTAGTTCAGATGTCCTAGCACTAGAAAAAACGTTTGTTTTATTTAATACTTTGTTAAGGTTTTTTATACATTTGTACACAATATTTTTATGTTTATTTGTTACATACTTTTACTTCAGGAATAAGCCTGCCTTTGTACACACACACAACAAAAGATCAAAAAAAATTCTCTGCGTACAACCTTTGCTTACAGATAAAAATCAAAACCATATATTTGTATTCTTAAATAAAAATAATTTGTTTAGGATTGAGAAAATATAATATACGTAAATAAAAACAGTGCAGAGACACCCGTAGTTCCATACATTATTCTTTTTATTATCATGGCGCCAAATCTCTTACCCTCTTTCACTTGTTTTCCTATAGCTTTCGAATATTATATAGTGCACCAGGGGAGTTTTATGATCGGAACACTTGATTTTTTTTCTTAAATAAAAGAAAATTGCCGTGAGAAGAGTACTTCAGCGCATAATAAATACATATAAATATTATAGTCTCCATCTATGTATCGAAAATGTATGATTTTGTGATGTTTTCCACTCCGTTGGTCGAGCTATTATATATCCGCCTATGCCTTCTAGACTTGCCTTCTAGACCAAAAATGTAGGTCGAATATATTTGTCATACATACAAGGGCGGCGGGCGTTGCTGTATCATCCGGATATTGTTCTGACTTCTGCTTCAATCATTCCGTCTTCATTTCCGGTTTACTGACTTCAATATTCTCGATTTTTATAGGCAGTCTCAAGTCCTGTAGTCTCCACTTAGTCATTGATAATAATTTAAATCTATGTTATTTCCAGAATTGTTAGCTGCAAGAGCGTGCGTGCGTGTGTTATTCAGATCAATATAACGTTAACGATCTAAAATTAAAGATATAAAAAAAACAAAAATGCATTCTCAATTAGGTTAAGCTGTATATAAAAAACTTAGCATACTTTATACATGCACTAATTGCTGATAATTTAGTAAAATAGCTAACTGTTGATATACCATTTCCATTAAGCAATTTAGTTCTAAAGAGTTGAACAGGATGCATGCATCATCAGAAATCATCATATAAAAAATAAATAATTTGACTATATTATTGGTACAATTAATTATATGGTGTTTTCTTTTTTAAATAACTTCCACCTAAAGTTACTCATATTTTTAAATACACTTTATAATTAAAAATATCATTGTTAACTTAATAAAGATATTGTATTGAATACTATCACTACACAATACTACGAGTGTCAATAAAGAATAGAGTCAATAATCAATGAAATGTATATTCAATAGCCATGAATGCAATGACGAAATGGCAAGTCGAACTTTAACGTAATATAACTCTTACAAATTGTGTTTTTAAAATCAATTTTATTTAAAATCTACATTTTAAATAAAGTTGATTTTATGGACATACACATGCACCACATACACAAACACGCAACATACAAACACTCACACATACACGCAAACACTCTCACACACACACACACACACATTATTTACATGTTAATATATTGGGGCTCTCTGATTTAAAAGTATGGCTTATGTACTCTTTGCGGTCATCTCTAAATACGTCACAGATTTTTTAACTCCTCTTCCCGTCCTAATCAAAGGTCGTAACTTTTACGAAACCCCCTTCCCCTTGGTGTGACATCACAGATTTATTTCGATATACACTGCGAGCACTGCTTAGTGCTCGCGCTGGTGATAAATTCGTTCCGGTCTCTACTTTGATCACATGATCAATCATCAATTTTATTATTAAAAAATCATGGCTAAAGACAAATCATGGTTTTGTAAAATTGAAAAAGTGAAAATGGAAAATTTTAATGGGGATGTCAATATACTGGAGAGCGTTCCGTTTTAAACTGTAACCATTATCGCAAACGAAAAAGAAACACCTTTGTATACAAAATTGTCGACACGTACAGTGATCGCAATGTATATCGGAACATACACATAATCAAGAAAACAGCAGATTCCTGTAATTATTTTATATAGTATGTTATGAAAAGATAATTTTTTAAAATCATATTATGATGTCACAAAACTTCTGACCCCTCGTGCCCATTGTCACAAAATGTCACATTTGGCGCTACTCTTCTCCTCGTTTAACGTGTGACATAACTTGGATGATCCCTTTCTACACATCATCCATAAGTTATGTCAGCAATGCAATTAGATTTTTTTTTAAACGGGCAGGCGATTTATCTAATTTCTAACTAAGGACGCCCATGAACAACTGCACCAAAGGGCCGCAAATACGTTGGCGGCCTTAGAGAAATGAGTATGCTCTTGTATATAATCATTTGATTATTATATATTTTATATTAATATTTATTGTAAGATTTCAGTTATAATTAATACGAGTACCTTCACATTTCAGTCCTTGCTTAAAGAAACCATATAGAAGCGCCCCACAGTGGTCGCAGAAGGTCGGAGACATGATACGACTTCATACTTTCCGACTTCACTCGGCAAACACAAAAATTATTTTCTATTATTCCTTCATTCGTGTTGCTCGAAAAAAAGTTCAGGCGTTTTTTATGAATAAGAACAAGGGTTCAGTTGTTTTAAGGGTTCTCTGGCCAAGTTTTTGTTCCTATTTTACTCACAAGTTTGTACTCCTAGCTCTAACACCACTCCTAGACTAAATATGCAAGGTAGTAAATTTTTGCTCGAACGTTATTATAATTAAAAATGTAGTGTATTTCTTCTAGAACGTTTAATACAAACAAATATATGCAGCTTGCTTGTGAAATATAAACTAAAAAATATATTTTAAAAAACCAAGGTATTTTCATACGATCATATGGAAACATAAAACTTAGGCATCTGAATCGTTTAATGAGCGTACTTAAAATAGCATTTACGGGCATATTTTTCTATATTTTCTCTTACTTTTACGAGCTTTATGAAATTAACAATATAAGACTTAGTTATTTAAAATAAATCACGCATTTTATTAACATTGCTTTTACATGTGACCATCTTATATCGTGCCCTGCGTGCCCTAATACCTGAGGACTTGATGGCTGCCACTCATAACGCAGTTGATGTGGCTGGGTTCTGGGCCGACACGATTTAGTGCTTGCCAACGAAACGCTAAGAAGAAGAAGCTTTTATTACCAATTAGCTATGCCCGCAACTTCGTCTGCATAAAATTAAGTAATAGAAATAGATTCAACTTTAGCGTGATATTATACCTCGATAAATAGGCTATCTACCACTGAAAAAAATTTTCAAATAGGACCAGTACTTTAGGTTAGCGTGTTCAAGCAGACAAACAGACAAGCTCTTCAGCTTTATATACTAGTATAGATAAAGATTAGTAGCCCAAAAGACCATTAACGTAAATTAGTAAAAATATAGCAGTTTGTATCAATTTTTTAACCAGAATAGAGCTTTTGATATTACTTAAAAAATAGTTTAGGTGCAATACTCTTCTTTCAAATTTATGAAGTTTTTGAAAATGTAGTCATAAGACAAGTATGGAGTAAGATTGAAATCCATATATACAGTACAAAAAGTCTTATGCCGGAGCTAGACATAGCTTCATTTGAATGATCAAGTAGTGTGGCCGGGGACATTGTGTAGCTGCGCAGTTTTGTAGTACTTTGTAGTATTCAAGATCAAAAATGTACAAACACTTTGAGCTACGTCTGGCTCCAGCATTAGGGGAAACTTTATAAATCTATTTGAGCATGACTACGGAGATAAAAATAAATAATTGTTTGTTTTGTTTTTTTTAAATCAGCCGCTGGCAAATAGTAGTCTAAAACAGAGTAACCTAAAAGTTTTAATGCGCTAAAAGGACTTCTCTCTTTAACCAGAGAAGCCTTCTCGTGACTTTACTGGTAGTTGTTAAAAGAGACCCTAAGAGTTCTAAAATGTCTACGACCTTTGAACTTTAATTGTGTAAGTGAGCCAATGGTCTAAAGCTCTAATGTAATCTTTACATTTAATCTGCTTAATTATAAAAGCTTAACCATGTCTCCAATTGGACCAATTGAAAATTGACAACTCCTTACCAAGTTAACCGATATTAATGGTTGACTTGGAACTTAGTACAGGTAGTTCAATGGGCATTAAACTTGTTCGATTGGATTTTTTTCATCTGCAGCTTGACTTTCGATTGTTATTTATTTCCATTTACCTATTAAAAAATGAAGTTAAGAAAAATTGCAAACACAATGAGCCGGCAGATTGTTCAAAAGGAGTGCGACGAAAAAGTTGTTCAGCGACATTGATGGATGCGATCAGCAAGCCGTAAAAATTTACTACCATTTTTATTTAAGTTACTAATATACTATCAAAAAATCATTTCTTAGCGAATATCTACTACTAATAGCTTTAAACTACTTTCTTGCCAAATTTCATTTTGGTACATATCGCGGATTTTGAGATTTAATGTTAGAGCCGTACTTCAGCGAGACTCCATGGCGACGTCGCCGGTTACGTATCCAAACAATTCATATTACAATTTAGGACAGGGAACTCACTTGGCGACGGTTGGGCGACATCGCTAATAAGATAAGAAGCGTAGCCACGATTACTACTGGCTACTCATTTGGCAACCGCAGATATCCATGGCTACGTAGCCGGCGACTATAAAAAAAAAACTTTTGTTCTACAACTGTTCTAGAACATGTCCTTAAGCTACTATATTTGACATAACTCAAAGGTGTGCGAGAATACTCCCGCAGTGTGTTTTTCTATAAACAAATCTACCGTGTTATAGGGGGATTACTGTACTTTCTTCTTTAGTCACTATTTCCTTTTTATTTTACAGCTGACTAAGTAACTAATTAAAAAAAATGCGATTGTCGTCGTCATATCTGAAATATAATTTATATTTAAATTATCTTCTTGCATTTATAAGCAAATCAACGGACCCGGCAGATGTTGTTTTTCCCGATTTACGGTCAGGCAAAGGCTCTGCTACTAACGCCATATTGGCTCTATTCAGAAAATGGGAAAAATTCTGCGTCTTTTAAAACTTTTTAAATATTCTTTTGAAACTTCCTTTATTTCTTCTTAAACCTTCCCAAAAATTATGAGTTTATAAGAATACAGACTAGAGTTAAATAAGTCCAACCGTTTTGCAATTATAACGTAAAACAGACCTAATTTAGGTTAGGTATAGTATGATTTTACATAGTAATTTATTTGGCCGCTAAACACGACAGATATCGATTTTCATACAACTATTGCCGGCCGCTGCTCGACGAGTAAGCAAGTTTGATTTATCTCGAAGAGGGTTGTCAAAATAATGCTCAAATTTCCAAGCATGTTTGAGAAAAAATTATTTGACAATATTATTTGCAGCACGCATTCTATCAGTGTATGTCAAACGCCATATAGTTACATTAAAATGTTTAAATTGTCAAAAGTGCAACCTTAGTTACACTAGAAATAATTTAATAAGGTGGTTACGTATTCTTAAATGTTTGTAATTTTCCGCATAATTTTCTTAATTTTTTTTCTTTCGAAAGAACCTTCTCCTGATAAAACCAATACACCAAAAAAAAATTAGCGACCTCGTTCCAGCCGTTCACGCGTGATGCCGTGACCAAGGGGAATAGGGATTCATTTTATTATATAAAAATAAACTGCCGTATATATTTTGAAAAGCTAATAATGTTTTTGAAGAAAATTAAAAAATGTTTAACGTCAAATAATATTTATTTTTGAGGGTGTCCATTGGCTGGTATCCAAGTTTTGGTGCTAAATTTGTCTGAGCAAATTGCGCTGCCTGTGATGACTTAATGTACTGAGAGTTCTAACTCTTGGTCTTTTGTTCAGATGTAACATTTCTGGAGGATCTGTGGAATAAAAATGGGTTCGTACTAGAGTAAACTATTCTAGGATCGGGACTGGTCCTTTCAGAGGTGACAGGACATATTTGACGAGGAATTGTTTTGAAGCAAATCAAAAAAAAATCAAAACTGACTTCAGTTTTGATTTTTTTATGTTTCAAATTTTTAATACTGTACTTTTTATTTAACAGACAAAATGCGTACATTATTAATAAATAACAGTGGACTTAGAATTTCTAAGCAGTCCAACATACAAGTACGTTACTTAGAGATTAGACGAATTCAGATTTAATTGACATGCGCCTTTCGTGGTAAATGTTAAAGCACCATAGTATATGATTTCCTTATATTTATTGAATAAATATTTATAAAGGTATTTATAATGCAGCAAGCTCCTTTTGTAATATAGACGAAATCGCGGCGCACAGCTAGTATAGTAAGTAAAATTCCGAGTCAGTGTTAGTTAGCATGCTCCTCCGAAACGGATCGACCGATTTTCATGAAATTTTATATGCGTATTCGGTAGGTCTGAGAATCGGCTACTATCTATTTTTCATACTCCTAAGTGATAAGGGGGGCCCACGCGGACGAAATCGCGGGCTACAGCTAGTCACACACACACATACACACACACACACATACATATATATACGCTAAGAAGGTTATCATATAACTCAGTGTGTTCACGATAAGACTTGAATTTGAAACGCGGTTCGTTATCGTTTGAAAACTTGATTTTTACCAATGTTCAATAAACTTTAATTATTTTTATCATTATGCTCTTATCAATTTGGCAATTATGAATCTATTAATACGTGAGGCGAAAACTTTCGGTGCCATTTTTCGAAAATCGCGCGGACGGAGGAGCATGACATTTTTTATTTTTTAAAATGAATATTACGAATGCTTTTCAGGTATGTCTAATATTCCCCTTTCCCCTCCTACTAACAGTTTTTGCAAAGAAAGCGGGCATAATGGACGACAGTTTTGTTGACAGTTTGTTACTTTTTACGTTGCATTGAAGCTTTTATCTTATCTCCAAGTTAGGTGAAAGTGTCAAACACTTACTTATCTATCAAAAATAGAAAATAATAAATGTAATCAGACGTTACTTTGAAAAAGTGAAGTACAAAAACTAAAATGAATTTGCGTAGATAACAACGTATTAATTAACCTTAAGTATCTATTTATCGTTGCCAATAAGAGTATAACAGGTTTTTTTTTCAGTTATTAACTTATTGAGGTAGTAAATGTCTTTGTGATTGAAATTTGAGTCGTTATTAAAATTTTATCGCTATCTATGTCTCGGCGACGTTGAGGTTAATATCTCTTAACAAGCAAAAACAATCTGATCACAAATCTTTATTTCACATGTTGCCACTTTGAGGCTTATCACAAGACTGACTCGACTAGTTCAAAATGACGCGAAAGAAGGGAATTGTAGGGGAATAAAGTAAAATTTCTAATTCAAAACCTAACTTTAATACTATAATTATTTCTATGATGATTATTCCTCAGATCATAGAAATAGTTCTATGATCTGAGGAATAGTAATTTGATAGCATACAAAACAGGCGTAATCTACTTTTAATTCACCAAAATATTATGGGTACTTATTAATAAATCATCTTCAAACACTTATTTTGTTAAATATTTCACAAGATAGATTATTTTGATATTCTACTTCAAACAATTTTAATAACACTTATTCTTCGTTCTGTGAGAAACTTGTTTAATCCATACATATCTATGTGATGAGAGTATTCTCCTGTGTCTAAAAGATATAAAGTAGGTCATTGATTTTAAATGGATATTATGGTTTAATAATCCTATGGCATTATTTGCTGCACTGTATCTATTTTCACTAATCCGCCTATATACATACGTTTTATAACATTTCCTTGCTATACTGAATAAAATTTACATAGAGCAGTATACAAAAAACTTTTTGTTTATCGAGGAACCAAATTTTTCAACACGGGATCGAACCACTTGCGAATATTTCACGAGGATCCGAACTTATGCTGGACTGTGTACACGTGACTATTTTATCGATTTATTTACTAAATACTAAGATATTTTTTGCTACTAGCGGACCCGTCAGACGCTGCTCTGCTCCAACGTTGGCTTGCTATTGACTATGAAAACAGCGCCATCTATGTGTTGCCTACCCCACCGGCTGCCAGCCGCCCTGCCTCCGTATTTTAAAAGCGCAAGCGTCAGCGCACAAAAATACGACATCACGTTACAAATCTCTGAAATTCTCGGCCTTTATCAACTATATTATGTATGTATTATACATTTTGAGCCCTATGCTTGAATTATTTCTTTTATTTGTGAAAACAGCGTTAAAATCCGTTGCGTAGTTTAAAAGTATAAGGTCTGAAAGAAACTTCATTTTATACTATGTAATGATTCACGCGATACATGTTAAAGATATATCTTTATACTGAACCAAGTACCAAATTTACTAATGAAGAATTAAAAAATAGCTACACTGTAATACATTTCCTTTTCAGTGTAACGATCGGATACTTGTGTCGAAAGGACGACCAGAGCGTAGTTGCGTAAATGACGCATTCAGTTGGCATTTTCGCTATTGTAAAATACGAATTTTGATTGCATTCTGTGCTAGAATCACACGCAATGTTCCAATGTTAATGTTTGTACATTTCTATGGCCATAGACATGAATTACCTTATATGTAGTAAATAGTATACATTTCAAGCACGTTTCATTTCCATAATCGTTTCTTTTACGATTACAGTGGTATTTTTTGCATTATGATTACGCTATTAGTGAATTTTGTGCGCGAATTGTTTAGTGAATGATTTGTTTCTACGGGCGTCAACATCCGGAACACTTGTGGTCTTGTGCATGTTTTGTAATTATTTCACACGCCCACTAAATCCATCTGGCTAGTGTTTGTTGTGGTGTTATATGGCATATGTTAAGTGATAATTCCTTCAAGTGGGACGAAAAATGCCAATTTTATTTCAATTTACATGTTTGTAACGCTCTACTGTGAATTTGGGAATTTGGGGTTACAACAATTTACGTGGGACTTATCGATTTATCGAGGAAGGCTATAGACTGTATATCGTCACGATTTCCGTTTTGCTCGTCGTGACACCGAACTCTAGATAAGTTACTTCCTATCACTAACCGAAGTACCGCAAAAACAGATTCAACAACTCCCATTGCGGGCCCAACAAAATCGTTAAAAGTAATTACATTAATTAAGTTCAAAAACAATATTATTTAGCTATATGTATTCAGGTTCAAAATTTTACAATCACATCGAAAATACCGTATTACGTTTAACGTTACGGAAACGCAGTAATGTTTATCATTAGTCACTACATAACCGATCAGAGAAGACGCTGCTCAGAACCAAAACAATGCAGTAATGTTGTATGAAATTTCTAAAATACCATAACAATTTACCACAGAGGCTTTATGTTTCCCGTTAAATTTCATGTATGCACTAGACCAAAAACATACTGGCACAAAATAAAAATCGAAGGAATAAATTTGAAAAAGAAAAATATCGCGCTTTCTATACCACTGTAAAACTTCTATACTACATATTTAGCAAGAAAAGTTTAAAAAATGGAATTGACAGCGATGTAGTTCAAAGAAAAGTAGACATAAGCTGAAAGTGACGACAGACAGAAATACTTGATACAAAAATTGGGGCAGTTGGTAAATCCTTTTTTAACGCGCGATAAAAAAGCTCTCGTGCGAAAAGTCCACAGGATATGTAAATACATTGTCTTCTTTGTTTTTTTTTTTAAATAGCTGCTAGGAATAAAAGAGCTTTCTGTACATAGTACACTTCATTATTGAGACATAATTGTTAAATGACTATTGCACTGACGTTTAGATTATTATGAATTATGCTCTTATTATATACTCTTCTATATAATCTAGTCAAGACACGCCTATACAGAAGAGTTCCGTGTCTGATACGCTATAAAGGTATTTATGAAATAAATTCAAAAGTTGTTGTCCAATTTCGTTCAGAATAATTTTCCTAATGAGTTTTCAGCATGTTCTATCAACAAGGAAAATTTCAAGTCTCTACGTCTAATAGTTTGGAAATTCTAGGTAATAGCGAGATACTTAGCCAATTTAGGTTACATACCGACAGCAGATCCGAACCCACCAGATCCAATTGTCTTTTCAGTTAAAATTATTGAAAAGAATTTAAATTAAAACTCTGAAAGTATTTGTATGTGTGTCGTTTATGTGTATCTGTGTGTGTATATGTGGATGTGTGTATAGTTTGTTATAACAAACAATCATAACTTTACCCAATTTAATGAAACGAGAATATAATCTATAGTAATATATAAAGCTGAAGAGTTTGTTTGTTTGGCTGAACGCGTTTATTAAAGGAACTAGGACATGAATACTTTTAAACTTACATTTTACTAAAACCAATTGCAAATTATTAAAAAAATATTCATCCAAAAGCAAAAATTCATTCACAGCAAAAATCTGGACTTCATAGTCTGGACTTCATACCTGACACGCTGCATATGACGTATCTATATACGTCATATGCAGCGTGACAGGTTTTGAAACACCGTAATAATGGATAAAAATGATTCGTTAAGAGACTAGCAAAATCGGTCGAAAAGAGTATCACAAAATTATAAAATACCATGAATTAATAGAACCCTTCTCAGTGCAGTGCGCGCGGAACCCTTGTAGACTTTGCTTCAGGACAAAAATAGCGTGAACTACTTTTTAAATGTGACGACGCATGCTACCAGACGAACGCGGACCTTTTATATCAGTATAAGATCGTTGGAGGTTTAATGTTTAGTGATACGCAGTTTTTGGACTTTGAAAGTCACTTCCCACACTGGTTCAGAAGTTGACTGCTTAGTCATGGGATTGGGGCACACCTAGACTATATGTTGTGCTGAATGGAATTATACTCAAAAATTCAGAAATATTATTTTTAAACTTAAAGCGCAGTATGAAAATCAGAATATGTATTACTTTTAAATCAAAGAAATATGTAACCAATTAAATGTATCTTCGTCCATATAAATAGAAAACAAAATGTTCTCATAAAATAGAATAAAACATACGTTAACGTTTTTCTCATTTTGACTTTTAATATCAAACTGAAACTCAATTAAAGATAGACTTATTTCTTTTCTGTTCTTACTTCTGTTTAGTTAATGTTTGCTCATTGTGCCGCTGGCTTATTTTTTTTCCTTAACCACTTGGGCGGTGACTTTCAGTTCCGAGACTGTGTAGATTGCATCGCAACATCATTAATGAAGAAAACAGCGCCATCTATTAAAATTACTCAAAACTATATAATATACGTGTTTTGAAATCATATAATTTATATTTAAGTTTTGGCACAGACATGTCCTTGTCATATTTATTTTAATTGGCAAACAATCAATGTCATTGCAGATGGAATATTTTTGGCAAAACAAGTCTACCTTAGTGATTCGTTTGGTACTTAGACAAAGATCTATGTACTGCACGGTTATTTGAAGAGGAAAATAATTAATATGTTAGGTTCACTTTTAGCTATTATATCCTATTAATATTTTAAACGCGAAACTTTGTACACGTTGACGCATGGATGTATAGATAGATGTCTTGATGTATGTTTGACGTTCTTTCACGGAAAAAATACTGAACGGATTTTAATAAAACTCTACAATAATATAGGTTATACATCAGAAATACACATAGGCTATAAATTATAAAGATATTGTGTGAATTGTCCAAGGTATAACGTTAAATGTTAAGGGAGTAGGAGAAAATTCTGCCCCATAGAAAAGCACTTTTTACTTTTTTATGGTTGTCTGTTATTTTCTTCTCACTCGGTCCGCTATTATTATAGCCTTTTTAACTTTTTGATATTTTATTTTGCATTCTTTGTTTCTCGTAGCATACGATTCTGTGGTGTAAACTTTTTGTTCATTGGGTTAAAATGTTAAAATTTGTTAAAGTTGTTGCATCAATTAAGTTATATTGTAAATAAAATATGTATTCGTTATTACTCCAGGATTAATTACAGTTTAGTCGAAAAAATGTACTTACTTATTAGTGCTATCGCAGCAGATCTTCGTAGTCAGTGCGCTGCTTGGCTTTTCAGGTATTCGTTTATCCGCTTTTTGAATTGATTTTTATTGGCGATTTAGTGCAATCTTGTTGTTTGCGAGCGTAAAATTTAAAAATAAAACAAAAAAAAAACCACTAGGTGCCTGGCAATCGCCTTGTTCCCTCTAATCTATCCACGACATAGTAGTGATTTCTGTAGCTGCTTTTGCACTAATACGTAAGTACCCGAAAAAAGATCATTGCAGAGCCTATACAACCTATTAAAAGACAACACAATGGACCCGGCACCCGCACGGTGAATCCATGGAATGCTAAGAAATTCGCCTCACATATGATCTTTTGTTTAAATATTACTTTTTGTTAACTTCAGTTCCAATAATCTCCTTCTCTTTTAAAACCTTGTAATTGTGAACGCGGACGATTACACGGGCAAGAGCTAGTATGTGATACAAGCAGTCGATATTTGTTAGTATGTTCGTAATTCACACAGAATCATTTGACCCCTTAATTGCGGCAGTCAACTGGCACCAATGATCAATTGACTTCTCTTCCTACTTAGCCGACCACCCACAGTCAGTGATGATTAGTGACGTCACAGGTAAGTTAGGTATTCAACAGTACCGCTCTTGAGATAGGTCTATATCACATAATAGCGATCTTCGTTCGGATGCAATATGGATGCATTTATTAAACATATAAACCTTCCTATTGAATCACACTATTTCTTAATGAAGACCGCATTAAATTCCGTTCGCGTAATTTAAAAGGTTTACGCATACGTTCATGTCCTGGGTTCGGGTCCCCTACGAACCAACGGGCGGCCAGCGGTAAACCGTTTCATCGGGTCTCCCTGGACCCCGTGCAAGCTAGTTAAATATGCGCGGCTAACTTTTATTTTTTTTTTTTAATTAATTAGCCTCTTGTGTCCCGCAGCTCGGCAAAGGCCTACCCCTTCTTTATTCATCTTCCTCTTTTCTGTGCCAATCTCATCCACACCTTTTTAATTACAAGTTAATAAAACATTTTTCTTCTATATAATTTATGCAAATACTTTACGTAGGGTAGGTATTTGTATAAAGTGACTCTTGCTATTTGCATGACGTTTCAATCCGACCGGTTAATTATCTCACAAATTGACCATTGAATGCAGAGCACTGAATGCCGAGATGACCCAATATGTAGGAGCACGTTCAATTCCATCAATTGGACTGTGGCCAATTGTACCTCTACCTAACCTACTTATACACCTTCTAGCGCAGTTCCGAGTCTGGATAGAATAGGACACATCAAGGATCTTTTTACAAGTTTTTATAGAAAGTCCATCTTCTTACATCTAAGTTAAAGAAGTAATCTTAAAGAACTTGAAGAAAACAGCGTACTAATTCCTCTAAGGCCAGCAAAGTATCTGTTAACTTTCTAGTAGTGCACTTTTCCATGAATGTCGGTAGTCACGTCAGGTGAACCGTCTGCAATCACAATCACGCGTACCGCTAATCCATTTGACCCGTTTCTTCTTCTAGTTAGCGCTATTCAGCTCTAGTACCAGGATCGGCTGATAATTGCTGAGGATGTGGCTGTGGGGCGAGTTAAGGTGACCCCTGCCGTCTGATGTCGTCGAAATCCCCCAAAATCTATACAATCTTACGACTAATATCACTCAGTGACATTAATCGGTACCCAATGTTGCCTTCCGACAAAGAGAAGGTCGAATATTTGAAAACCAGTGTTGGAATGGATCACTCGTCTATCTCTCGGCTGTGGTAAGATTTGCTTACCCTGGCGATGGACTCAAATGAGGGTCCTAAAATGAGGAGGTCGTAGCTAACTCAGAGTTAGCTACAACCTCCTCATTTTTGTACCTTCTCCTCCTTCATTTGACCCTTTTTATTTAAACAAATAGAGCATTCTCACCGGGAATAACAACTTTATAATTTTACACGCTTCCGCCTCGATTATTACTTAGGTTTTTTGTTAGTTTAATTCTATAAGAGGGTAGAAGCATATAGTCGTCCTTCCTTGTAATGGCCTGTATAACAAGGTCATAGAACAGACTAAGTGCCGGTACTTTAACCCATAACAGTTTGTCTGTGTGGAGGATCGCTAGCGGCGAGTTTCGAACACGCCTCTTACATAAGGCCCTCTATCGAAAATTGCAAAACTTTCGCGGCACCCGCCATCATAATAAATTCATTTAATGTCGGCTTAGCGAAACGTGGTCTAAATGAGAAAATATAGCGAGGAAAGACGAAGAGTAATTGCATTACCTAATGGAAAAGTCAACTGAAATAAAACGAGAATTTGAAATTATAATATAAAACTAGTGGGTATTTATTCTCAGTGTACAAGTACCTATATTAGCGTAATGCCGGAACCGGACAGCTTCATTTGGATGATTACGTAGTGTGCCCGGGAACTTTGTGTAAGTGCGCATAGTTTTGCAGAGCTTTGTAGTATTCAAGGACAAAAATGTACAAACACTGAGCTGTGTCTGGCTCCGGCGTAATAAATAGCTTTCCTTCAATGTTTACCAACCGATAAAACTTAACTGTCTTTAAAACAAGATGGCAACGACAATTTTTTTGTACAAAGCCGTTAATTCAAATGAGGCAATATTTGTATAATGTTACAGGAATGTTACCCCACAAAATAACAGTACTACATTGATTTTCAGTTGTGCCCCAACGCACGTTATGCTCTTAAATCGAGGCATCATCAGTAGATTGACTCTACAAACGTTATCTTTGTAGTTTTATGCGACCACAATTATAGTTATATTAATAGGAAATTATATCTATCCTTTATATACATAAACATTCAACGTATGTATTACCATAATATTTCCTGTAAATTCTCGCAACGTGTACCAAGCAGTTACTCTTATAGTCGCAGTATAAGAACGTCAACATT
>JANCMC010019893.1:690184-727937 GCA_024363005.1 Charaxes varanes
CATAATATTTCCTGTAAATTCTCGCAACGTGTACCAAGCAGTTACTCTTATAGTCGCAGTATAAGAACGTCAACATTTACGAATAGTATTTTCACAAGTGCCCCCGTATTATGCAGAAGTATCGCTAGCTCTCTTGCCCTAACGACGTTGCTACTCAGGTAACCGCTCCAGTTAGAAATTTCTAGAAGTCAGAACGAGCGTACATTCTGTGGAATACTTTATTGGTATAATAATAGAATTCGTGGCGTATACTCGTGTGAATTCAAATTTTATAAATGAATTTATGGCGATACTAAGTCATTTTATGATTGTCTCGTATGCTTGTGTATTCAGTATATGTACATATTATTTGATGTTTCAGTGAGTTGTAATATCGGTAGTTGCTGTAGGAAATCAATTGGAAGTTTCTTTCGAAGACCGTTATATGTAATCAAATTAATGGATTGTTTACAATCAACGAAGGTTAAATGGATTATTATTCATTGTTTTTATTCGTCATGAGGAAGTATATATGTTGTTTTCGAGTCCTTATCACTTACACGTACTGATGATTATGATAGTCGTTAATATTGAACAAATAGTGATTAGAGAAAACCCCGGCGTCACGCTTAGATAGTAACAACGAAATGTTAAATTTAAAATTGTATTTATCGTGACGTGAACACGAACAGTTAACTGACTTGGATATTTTTCGACTGTTATGAAATTTTATCAAAACCAACTACCGCCCCCCTTCCCCAAAAAAAAATCAAAAACAAAAAGACACGTCTATATGCTTATATCTGATAAGCGATGAAGGTATGTGTTAAATAACTTTAAAAGTTGTTGTCCGATCTCGCTCAAAATAATTTTCCTAATTAATTTTTAACATGTCCTGTCAACATGGAAAATTATACACATATTATACATCTAACAGCTTGGAAATCCTAGCTTGCGTGCGGATGGCCGGACACACGGATAGAGCGAAACTCTAAGAGTTCTTTCTAGGACTACAGAACCCTAAGAAGGAAGTAAATTATGACAAATTTGCTTATTAGAAAGGAGTTTTTTTTTTTTCAAAATAACTTTTTTCTGATGTAATTTCCCGATTCAGGTAGCCCAAGATACGAAAGAATGACTTACGACGGAACGAACCTTTCCCCAGCAGTGGGACCCTATAGGCTAAAAAAAAAATCTGATCGCTACCTTATAACTTAAGCCGTCCCCGGGATTGTCAAAAACGGCTCAAGTCAGACCAAGTTGCAAAAGGGCGGGGTGGGTTTATGTTATTGAAAAGGTTTTCCAAATCCATATATCGCGTTGTATTGCCCCTCAGGGCTGGGAAACCTTTCGAAAAGGTCAGTTGATTTATTTTGTGTGTATGTACTAATATTTTGCCGCCATCGCATGCTTTCTTTTTCGGGTAGTAGTTGTAGGGTGTAATCTCTACATCTGCTGGACTGCCTTTGAAAATTCTTTTACCGTTACAAAGATGTATTATCCCTGATTGATTTATATCACTTTTTATTTTGATAAATATATCAACATCCCACCCGTTCGAAGCCAAGGCGGGTGACTATAGTTATATTAATGTATGTTAAATAATTATTTATAATAAATATTTACTTAAGCTTGTAATAAGTATAAGGAATACCAATTTGTGCCAGTGGAGATAAAATATATAATATGAGTATTATTGGGACATTAATTCCAATATTGTTTATCTACGACGATATATAAGCCAATATTCTTTATATACGATGACCTCCCATGAGGAATAAATATTAACAAAAAAAAGATCTAGCAGACTAGTTTTATTTGTAACTAGTTCCTCGTATTCATTCGCGGATTTAAGCAAAGTAGTTTAGTATTTCATGCATGTCATGGATTTCCGCAAAGTAACGCCTTATTCTATCAATTATTTATTCATTGTCCCGCACATAATTTTCTCTTTTTCTATCATTACAGCCTCGGACTTCCAATGCATTGAATCGAAACAGGTATTGACAGACGCGAACAAAATGTCATCATCGGTGCACCCGAGTAAGTAGCGTCATTTCAATTTACATCACCAACACCATCACCAGCGTTGCACCCTTTATAGCAATCACCACAGTCACTGCCATCGATCGTCAGCGAGACCGTAACTATAAATGTTACTACACCCTATTCATTTTGTCTTGAGACAAAAGGTAAACAGGCAATAAAAAAAGATTTTTTTTTTAATTAGCCTATACTGCTGGGCAAAAGCCTCCCCCTTTTCCAACCACACCTTCCTTTCCTGACCCATTTGAATCCATTCCTTTCCCGCAAATGCGTCCAAGTCGTCTCGCCACCTCTTCCTCGGCCTACCTGGTCGTCGGCGGCCATGATTAGGTGTAAAAACGAAAAATAAAAGCTTTTCTTTAAGCCAAGGCGTTATTTATAGTTTTAGCAACATTGTCCTGGGTTTGGCCAATGACGATTTCGGTGATGGGGTTGTTGCACTCATGGTTCATCACAAACTTATCATCTAAAATACGAAAATCACACATATATTACCATCATAGGGAATCTTTCATTAAATTAATGAAAACACTATATCTATCTAGTCTTAAGTCTATGACCAGGCGCGGATCCAGCCTTTACAAAAGGTGGTGGGCACAGCTACTCAACTTTTTCGGTTTCCCAACTCACATTTGGCTATTTTTCGGCCAAATGCGAATCGACATATGAAGATCGATAAAGTCCATTCCTAAAAAAGATTATTTATAAAATATATGATTTTGATACATTATTTGGTAAATATGCAGTTTGTTTAATTTTCCCAAAAATACATTTTTTTTTGTTTTTTTTCTTGGGGTTTGCACTCTAATAAGGTGTTTTTGCACTCGATTGAGTGATATTCCGTCAGAGGCGGCTGGCTGAATCTATTTACATTGCGGTTTGATGTAAAAATATTGAAGAAATTTGTTTCTGATTTAAAATCGCATTGGGGCAGATAGTAACAATGATATTATACAGTATTCAGTTTAAAAAAAAGTAAAAAAAATTGTACATTTCAAGAAAAAGCCGACGAAAAATTTCACAGCTGGGGAGTCTAGAATCATGTACTGAACCAATGGAGTGCGTCTCCGGTACGATGTCTTTTACACCCCATGTAGTTGTGATTGTGTATTTAGCTTTAGGGTGGGTATTGGCTCCTGAAACACAGTTATATCTAGTTCAGGAGTCAGGCACTCATGGTTCAAATGTAACAAACCATTTTGCTCTGTAAATAAAGAATATTTATTATTATTATTACTGAAGACTACTCTACTTTTATAATTTAAATTATAATTATAACTAACGGTATTTTATATGGGGTTTATTCGTGTTACAGGGATCCCAAGGGACCGTGCAGTTCCGTATTGTCGATCAAGCCAACCAGCCAGTAGCATGCGTACGTGTTGCCGTTCGCATCACAGCACCGCTGTCAAATCACCCTTACAAACGTCAAAAAAGGCCGCCGAAACATTTGATTACACGCATTTGCAATTTTTTCTTGTAAATTTTAAAAATATTTTTACCATACTCCGGAGGCTAAAATCGAATTGAGAGACAATACAAGACATGACGAACCCCCTTGACGATCCTATTGTAGCAAATTCCTCAAATTCAGGCGACGCGCTTAAGATGCAACCCTAAAAGTGGAATTTTTTTGAATGTCATATCGTCCAATTACGCAAAATTTTGACGTCTTTCTTCACTAATTAACTTTTATTGTATGAATTAAAATCTCATTAAATTGTCCAAAAACGTGCATTCAACGCAATATTCTCGTAGATATTACGGAAACATTGAACTTGTACTGTTAAATGACTTATATAATTTTGTAAGAAGATTACAGGTTTGGACAGAATCGGACGTTGCTATACTAAAGTCCATAATAAGTATAGTGTTAATTCACACAGTATATTTACGCGATTATCCGCGAGGATGTCGTAGCTTAATCAGTGGCCGGCATTGCAGGCGCGAAATCCTGTTGGAGGATAAAACTTATTTTAGGTTCCTAAACCGCTCCAGTAAGTAACAAATTACTTTACTGTCCGAATTACCTTTGTAGAGTCTACGTATTTCATGATGATGCATAGGTGCGTTTTATATTAATAATTACATACATTTATAATGCATTTATAAAAATATTAGGATTCACACACCATCATCTGAAATGTAATTGTGCCAAATTTCATACTCCTCCATTTGCATCTTTTTCGTAAAATGGTACCAAACATTTTTGCTTCACAAATTAATGTACATATTCCTTTTTTATTTGTGTTAGACATGGTATAGATTTAAAGGTGTTACTATTTTAAATAAAGTTCATACATGATTTTTTTATGCAGTAATTAAAGTACCTAAGCAACCTATTAAAAGAAAACATGATCCTGTTGCTTTATACCATTACTACACATCTCTTTGGGCTAAGTACAAGCCGAATGTACCAGGAGAGAATAACTGGTCTGACTTAAGGTGGAATATTCGACAGAAAATGGTCGGAAATGCTGTATCACACTAACTAAGAGTATTGCGATATGATTCGTGTTTGTGTGATTTGTAGAGTGAAATAGGTGTCTATGTACGTTTAATTTTATTTAAGCCAGGACTAAAGTATGAAGGGGGAACGGATCATACTGTTTCATCAGTGCCAATAAGATGAACAAAAAGCTATCTTTTTGTAAAAAACAATAGCGAGCTTAAGTAATTTTTGCTAATGACGTGCCTTCACGCTAGTATGTCCACGCGTTGCGTGCATAATTAGATAAGTTTTTCATAATCTCACGTAGAAGTTAATTGATATTTAATGTTAACTTTTTTCGTCCTTTAAGATCATCAGTTATAAGGTTCTCGAGTATCGTAAGTGTCTCACCAGTCACTCTTTGTATATAAAAATCTCCCATACAAATTTAAGTAACTCGTATTTAGATCTCAAATATTAGGTTTTCGAGTATCGCAAGTATCTCACCAGTCACTCTTTGTATGTAAAAATCTCCCATACAAATTTAAGTAACTCGTATTTAGATCTCAAATATTAGGTTTTCGAGTATCGTAATCCCTTGCAATCTCATTCAACCGACTGCCGTCTCTCTCCTCAAATCATCCACCCATCGAGCCATGGGACGACTAGGTTTTCTCCAACCCAAATCTAAATAAATAATCTATATTAATATATAAAACTGAAGAGTTTGTTTTCATACTTGAACGCGCTAATCTCAGGAACTACTGGTCCGATTTCAAAAAATTCTTCAGTGTTGGATAGCCCATTTATCGAAGAAGGACTATATATCATTACGCTAAAATTAAATCTATTTTTTTACCTAATTTTACGCGAACGAAGTAGCGGGCACAGCTAGTCTCATATAAATGAAACAAGTGTTTGATGATTTCATGTTTTTTTACAAATTTAGAAATAAACTGACAAAATTTTTATAAGTAAGTGAATAATAAATCATTCAGATAACTAAAATTTCATCTTGCACTATATTTATCACTAGTATAAACATTTCCGTCTAAAATAAGAAATCCTCCTTTAATATGAAAAATTTTTGAATTTGTATTTTTGAATGTGAATTATGTCCAAACCTTATGGCCCGAAACGTGCGTTGAGGCACATCGGAAAGTCAGTGTAGTGCTGTGCTTTGGTGGCGGATTCGGTGGTGTAGCTTTCCAGTTGCAGCATTGCACCGATTTTCTCTAATATTCATTCGCGGATTTAAGCAAAGTAGTTTAGTATTTCATGCATGTCATGGATTTCCGTAAAGTAACGCCTGATCCTATCAACTCCTTGCCAAATGTTAAGTGATAGGTAACCTTTGGTTTTTTAGCGCTCCGTAGTCCTACGAGGAACACTTATAATTTTGCTCTACATGTATTTACTCCGCGTAGATTCTCTTTTTAGCATCTTAAAAAAGTAACTATGTTACATTTTAGGGGTGGCTCCCGTACATGTAAGCTGGAACTATATATATGGGGTATTATTGAAAATAAAGGCGAGGTATTTTATACGCCGTTTTTATTACGGGTATATATACTGTGCATCTTTTAACGCATGTACCATGGGGAGTGTTCTGAGGAGTTGTTCGGACTAATACCGGCAGCTGTATTCCACCACAGGACATCTCGCCAGAATCTACTATATCTATCTCTATATTTACATACGTGTAGCGATAACTTCGGTACCATTTTACGAAAATTGCGCGAACGGAGTATGAAATTTGGCGCAATGATAGAATATATAAAGGAAGGTGTACGAATGCTGAATATTTTTTATAAAATATACATTCTTCTTCCTTATCGTTCCCTCACTGCTGAGGATCGTGACTCCAGAGTTTCTGGGTAAACTGCTTCCATCGCTCACGTTAATACATTAAATATATATATTATCATTACATTAACTTATTAAAATAAAACCTTATACATACTAATGCCAAACGATTTATACACACATGTATACATTTTACTATAAAACGATGTCAAAGCGTATAAAATATACAGCGAGAACAAAATAACAATGTATTTTGTTAATTACGGCATTTATTGTAATTACATTGTCAAAGGTCGTTGCACTAAGAACAAAATTTTTGTACATTGCTTTAAAAGAATAAGTACGCAACTCTAACACAAAATGTCGAAAACCGCGAGATGTACAAAGATGAATTAGGGCAAAGAGTTTTATTATTAAGAGAGTAACAATAATTATTTTAATTTTTTTTTAAAGAATATTAGGAACACTTTTTAGATATGTCTAAAATTCCCTTTTCCCCTCCTACTAAGCTTAAATTAAAAGCTTGTACTAGGAGTGGGTGCGACAATACCCCAACGCAGCGTAGCGGCGGCGGTGGGGTTTAAACCGGGTACCTTGCGGAATTCAGTCCATACCTTATGCCGTTGAGCTATTGAGGCTCTAAATTTTAAAATTGATAACACTTGACTAAAATATTAGCATTCGCACTTAAATAAACTATAATAGTGGCAAATTTCATAATCCTCCGTCGACGTAATTATCAAAAAATTGCACCCAGAGTATATAGATTTCTGTGATAATTCGATGCTTCCAAAGAAATTACTTTTTCTTTAATTTCAATATAATAATACCTAACTGTTATTACACAATTATTATAGTACAAAAGAGTTTTCCTTGTGTTGGGTTTCAAATGCAGTTTTAATCTATACGCACGCACGCACTTGTCCATGGTCTCCTCCCCGTAATACGAGAACTAGCCGGCGCATGGAAATTATGCGCACAAAAATTCGTTTTTGATATACGATATTGTAACTAATCTCTGAAATTCTTGGCTTTTACCTATTAAAATATTATACATATAAACCTTCTCCTTACATCCGTTGCAAAGTTTAAAAGATCTACAAGGGCGAAACGCTACTTCATTTATATATTTTAAATGATAAAGATAGATTTAACGTATTCATAATGATAAAGATATATTTAACTCCAGCGGGGTGCCGGCGCACCAACTGTCGGCTACGCGGCTGCTCAGCTCCCCTGATCCGTCGCGACATATCGAAGATCCTCCTGGTGAGTCAGATCACTATAATATTCATCTTTAAAAATTAAATGTTGCTCTTCTCTCTTCGTCATCTTACTGTTATTGATTATCGTAACCTTCCTCCTACTAATAGGCTCTTATAAATTTCACAGAGTTGTTTCCATTCTCAGAAGAATACCCAACTGAACTGCGCAATGGTGCAATACGTTGGGGTTCTCGCTTTGGGCCCGCGCATCGACCTTCGGGCGGCGTGCTGGAGTGTTTCCGCATTTGCAGATCTCGTCTCGACCAATATCTCGCAAGACGGAAGGTATATACTCAAAACAAATAATCGTATTGTTTCCTAAAGTATTCGTAATATTCTTTAAAAAAAAGATATCACTGATTACAGAAGACCTTATAACCAAGAGTTGAAAGTGAAAAAGTTTTATTGATCACTAAGGTCCTAGCACGAACATTACTAGCCGTTGAAAGTTGACGAACGGACTTTATTTAGGATAAAAATATTCGTGCTAAGCCCACAGCTGACCCTTCTTAGTTTTAACGCGAGTTACATTAGCATTGATTGAAAGCATGTCATGATGCCTGCCTGGCCCCACAGCCATGTCCTCTTCAATTTAAGCAAATCCTAGCACGAAACCGGGATGACGCTAGATATAAGAAGAAGAAAGAATTAACAAATAAATTCTCGCCCAAAATATACAATTTATATGCCCAAAAGATAAACCAAATTGAGAATCTCTCGCACATCAACCGTACCTATTAAAAATGTTGGATTTCAGATCGAGCGTGGGGTACGTCTATATGGGCAAAATGAACAACGCCTGGCGGTGAAAGTATGGCTTTCAGCGCTACGTGGCGTGCGCCATCGCAGCGATAAGTTTGCATTGCTGGGACATCTCTATCAGGCTTATATGGACTTTGGGAAATACAGGTACGAAGTGAGATCGAGCACCCCACTCTCTCTAGGGGCTCTAAAATAAATATCAGAAAGGATATAAATAACTAAAGCTGAACATCGATGAAACTGCATTGCATGCTGTCGACTGCACGCACGAAAAAGTGTCACGTTCCGCAATAGCAGAGCGTGCACGCGAGAGCGCAGAACAAGCGGTAGAAAAGCATGATCGGCATTATCACGTAAAATTTTTCGTGCATAAACTGACTACAGACAACCAATGTTTTTTGTTAAAATACGTTTTCACCGTAGTATAATGCGCTCTTGACCTATGCTTTTCTCCAAACTTGACTGTGAGACTGGCTAGTCACTTTAATAGGTATTTTCTAGTTTGTGGTCGTTTCCGGGTGCTCGCCTAGTTCACGGCAAAAGTTAACAGAAGGTGTAGGTTCTTCTGTTTTTCAATCTTAACTTATTTTTTTTTTCAGAGAATCTTTGGAATTTGCAAATAGACAACTTGGCATATCAGAGGAGTTGGACTCAGCTCCGATGAGAGCTGAAGCTTATCTCAATCTTGCACGAGCTCATCAAACTCTAGGAGGACTTGACAGGTATCAGGATCCCTTGGATCAACTTATTATTATACGTTGTACCAGGCACATTTGTACATCTTTAGTTCTAAGTTAAATTTAAGAATTTTATTTTACTGGGACTTCAATACCCCTAGTATACTATTAATATACTTATAATAACAATTATCTTTATTGGAACCACCTTACTATTACATTTAAAGATATTACGTCTGTATTTACCGGCACAGAAGGTATTACTGCAGGAAGGTGATCCTCCTAGCCCTAAACAAGGTAATTCCTGTATTTTAGGGAACATGTTACCTGGAGGGTCATGACACTCGAGGTTGCACATCAAGAAAAGAGAATACTCATTCCTCAAAGGACGACAATTCATCTGCGATCCCTCTGGTATTGTAGTTGTACATGGGCATCGGTAGTCACTCAGATGAATGCTAACGGCTCGTTTGCCTTTTGTTATATATAAAAAAAGCAAAAAAAAGGTGGAAAAAATTTAACTGTATTTAATCACTTACTTCGACCAGTATTGATCCAGTATACAAATTGTCATTGCTATTAGCAATTTAATACAAAAGACATTTTTATGATTAGCCACCAGGTATCAATACGTTTTTCCAAAGAGCCATCGTTTTTGAGATAAGGATTTCATTTATTATTATGTTTTCAAAAATGCTACCTATTTTGATCTGTATGTATTTATACATGTCTAAATTGACTGGGCTATTTATATTTTTTTATACTTTTCTTTATTTTACTTACGTTGTGTGTAAAGAGTCACGTTACTATCTGTAGACTATGCTAGTACCACAAAGTACGTTTACAGAAAATGTCTGTTATTGTATGTGTCACGTTACTTAAGACCTTTACTTTGCTCAAGGTATTTACAACTAAGTAATTACTACATTTGACATGAACTCTATGTTACAGAGCTCTCTCTTATGCTCGTCATGCTTTATACAACGACTGCGGCGGCGGTTCCACTGCAGGATGTGTGCATCTTACAGTAGCTGCAGTCAGCTTAGAACTAGGGGCTTTCTCAAAAGCTATGGACGGCTTTCAAAAGGCTCTCGCTGTGGCCCAAGCACAAAATGACAACACGCTTTTATTACAGGTAGGTAATGGATAAACCAAAGTATTAAATAACTGCGGTTACTTTGCGGATTAATCCATGACATGCATGAAAAACTAAACTACTTTGCTTTAATGAGAATTAATGAATCTCATTCGCGGATTAAAGCTACTAACTATTTTATTTAGAGGAATGTGATATCTAAATCACTGCTATAAATTAACAGATCTGGCAAGCTTATTGACCTGTATGATCAATTACTAATATTGGGTTATAGTTTTCTATAGGGTAACAAAAGTACTTTTCAAATTACAAATATGAAAATGAATACTTGTTACCTGGCTAAAATGAAACTGAATGCATTTATACTCTTTGTATACTTTTGACTGGCCCGTTGGCGCAGTGGACAGTGACCATGCCTTCTAGTCTGGGGGTCGTGGGTTTGATTCCCGTCTCGAGTCTGGGTGTATTATCTATATATAGGCCTACAGGCATCTGTTACCTATAACACAGGCATTAAGTTATCTACTTTAGGAACAGACGTCCGTTCGTCTTATAGTTCTATATATTTATGTATTTATATTTTTATACTTATAGTAAAACTTTGAATTACTGTAAACTTACTTACTCCTCTGATGCAACGGCCCAAAGTGAATCGTGGCCTCGCAGGCCACAAGAGAAGCCTCCGATGCCGAGCCACCTCTTGCCAATTTGATTACTGTAAACTCACCGTTATTATTTTTTAGGTTTACGTGGGTCTATCCGAACTTTGGCGACGTCTCCGTGACACAGAACGAGCAGTAGCCTGTGCCGCTAGAGCGTGTGACCTCGGCCGCGGTCCCCGCTCGGCTGACCTCAATACTCGACACCATCGCACCGCTTTATTACAAATGGCCGCCGCTCTAAGAGCTAGGGGAGAGTTAGGAGATGCCCATGATTACTGCAACGTAAGTACTATTCTGCGCGGGATCTATATCAATAGCAGATAGTACCTTTGGCCTTTGCTTCTGTTGCAGACGATTTATGGTGCAATAAGAGAGTTTCACAGGTTTTTGTGGCTGTATAAACCTACAGGAGAGCGGCAGTTCTATCTATTCTACCATGTAACAATTATTATTATACAACCTTTTTTTCCTTTTAGATACTGATATTAACACTATAACTATTTCTCAGTTTAAATTAATGGGAGAGGCGTTGACTCAGCATTTTGTATTCAGGGCCTTCCTTTACCATTCTTTGTGTTTCGTACGTTTCATTTAAAAGCCAAATGGGTCAGCCGATTCGTTTACTTACTGCTACTAGATTGTTGTATCGCAAATAAATACAAGATACGGCGCGATGTATTAGTTAGATATTGTAGCGGAACGAGCCGTGGCCAACTGTCAAATTAAAAAAAAGTCTTTAGGCGGGAATAGTTAAACGTCAGATGAGTTGGAGGGGGATTAGAAAAAGTATATAACTGTTTTAGAATTCTCGAATAAAACTTACTTTTGGATATTTTAAGTTTTATAATTAAAAATATACCTTAACAAGGATGGAAATATTGAGCTTTGTCGGCTTTATTCTAAAAATACACTTGAAGGTTTTTGCATTTGTCTTCGGTAAAGGCTAAAAACAACTGAGGGCCTAGCCACGAACACCGTTTCTACAAACGTTAGGGATATAAAAAGTAAAAATTCGTCTAAAATCTCATGGCAGGGCTTTCTACGCACGATAATAGAAGTGAAGGCGCGCGCTAGCCGCGCGCTCAGGGAGGATGGAGCGCCGGTCCAGATCGGCCTCTCGCACTCCCGAGGCCATATTCATTTTACCTCTTATATTTAAGACATGTCCAAAAAGCCACAGTCCTGCAATTTCCCAGGAATTTAGCACTAAGCGCAAAAAGATTATCCTGGCACATGGATGTTCAACTTTTATATTACTCAAATATTGGTCTAAAAGGCATTTCCCAGATAGAACACTTCATTATAAGTACTAGAGACCGCCGGCTGATCGAATTTCGTCAATAAATCTTTAGATTTGCATACTAAATGCTAATTTAATAATATACATAAAATTTAAATTCTTTGTACAACAACATTGTTAAGTATGACATTTAACATAAATACGGTCGACATCATTACGCTTTAACACCATCTTATAATAAAATGTATACATGTGTGTGTAAATCGATTCACATTGGTGTGCGTAAAGATTTATTTTAATAATCTAATGTATTAATAATGCATGGACTAAATAATTAAATTTGTTTTGTTTTAAAAGGGCAAGCACAAAAGATCCGGCTGGGTCGAAGTGTATCCACAGTGCGCGCCCCCATCATAGATAATAATAATAATAATAATACATCTGTCGTCATCCTCGGAACCACCATGATTTCTACAACCTTACGACTAATATCATAAAGTGATATTAATCGGGTCTCACTGTTTTACGTGTCTTCCGAAATCCGCAGGAGGTTGGATGTCAGTGCTAGAATGAGTCAACCAAATATCACCTGGTCGCAGCAAGAGCTACTTAACATAGCGATCGACTCAAATGCTGTCTACTGATTAGGCCATGATCTCCTATATATATTTATATATAAAAGCGAAAGGTTGCCTAACAAGAAATGTCGAAAACAGCTGGACGTACAAAGGTGATATTTGGCCATGAAGTAGTAGGTATATACGTTGAAGACATCCGCTATTAACGTATTTTGCAGTAAGGCCAGAAAAAGGAAGTTTAAGTACGTGCGGATGGTATTGTCGCATTTCGTTTGGTTTGTGAGACTTCCCGGTGGCCTAAACTCGACATTAAAGACGAAAAAAATGAAGTGTAAGTCTCTGCGTGTTTAAAAGTAAACTCACTTCCGAAATTCGTCGTTTTATTGAGGAGGACCCACAGTAGGCAGTACAGGCTCATAAGTATTAAAATCTAAATAGATAGATAAGCACTTTATTGCACACACATTTAGATAAATACAATTATAGGGATATATAGATTAAACAATAGGTATATGTATATGATAGTAGATAGATAGGATAGTATATGATAGTGCAAAGGAGGCCTTATTACTTGAAGCGATCTCTGACAGGCAACCTTATAACTTAGGAATAAACAATATGAGAGCGGGGATAATAGGTGTAAGTATCATCAGTTCAATATACATGTCCGAAAATTTTAATATTCCTAATCGAAATAAATTAAAAAAGCGTGTAATATCAATGCAACGAATTTACAAGATCTATTAAAAGCTTATATGTATTTTTTAAAATATTACTGGGTGTATACCCGAATCGAAAAGCGAAAATCTTGTCAAAAATATAGAAGACATTGGTAATTTAATTAACATACCAATAAAGTATACATTGTATTTAATAAATAAATCTATTTTCCTAATAGTGTAGTTTGTATCAAAAAGGACGCTAAGTTGTAAAATCCGAGTTAACAATTTGGTGTTCCTTTATCACTCTAATTAGATAAGTTCCATCCTTGTAATTCTTAATACTCCCTGCAGGTCACCATTTCATCTTAATCTCGTGACAGATTAAGATTTCTCTCGTCTTTCATCTTAATTATGTAACCTTTAATGCCTTCACTTTTATTACATTCAGGATTGAGGCAGAGTTCAGTTCTATTTAAAATCCAGCGTTATTCTATTTAGTACTACAAGGAACCCTTATAATTTCGCTCTGTCCGTCTGTCTGTCTGTAAGGTGGTCCTCCCCCCTAGCATTTCCAAAGTATTACACGTAGAGACTTGAAACTTTCCATGTTGATAGAACATGCTAAAAACTCATTAGGCAAATTATTTCAAACGAAATGGGACAACAACTTTTGAAGTTATTTAACAAGTACGTTTATAGCGTATCACATACGGAACCCTTCTATATAAGCGTGTCTTATTCCGCGAAAGAAGAAATCATAAATTTAATTTTCTCCACTTTAATGACATATTTTTGTGTTTTATTTTTGGTTTCAGTTAAGTATAACATTTTGTCGTACAAATTTCAACTCTATTTAGAGGTACTAATTAGGCTAGCTAGCTAAATGGGCTGAAAATTTTCAGCCTGTCTTATAGTACCGTCTACTATTATAGTTAAAATTCGTCTTCGTGTGCTCATGGCAATTTTGAGATTGCATTCTTTTGTAATGTTACAATTTTTCTATTTTCCTCCATTGCACCTATTTCCTAGTAATATACTTGTAACACTAGGAACAATTAAGTTTCATTATTGTTATAAATTTATTCATGTACCTAAGTGAAGAAATTTTAGTTTTTCACATGCTTAACAAGAAATTCTACAAAGCATATATTGGTACAAAAAAATTAAACCGTTTCTCAGTATTTACATATATTTTTCATTCCAGGTTGCAACTTCTACCCAGTGGGAGAATACTTGAAGTTTGTGAGGATACCGGAGAATCTGGATGTTGGAGAAATTAAGGAGTCTCAGAGATCTCGCAATTTTACACGGAAGAAGACGCGGGAAACAACTAGTATAATATAGATAAAATAGAAAAATATTGACGTCATAAATACAAGATTTTTTTTATAACACCGATTAGTACTAATAAGGTAAATAATTTATAATCTTGTCCCTCTAATCGTATACAATTCCGGTTTCCAGTTCCTAGCCGTTAATAGTTCGTTAATTTTAATTGCCGTATGCAAATGAAAGAGATTAGAACTATCGGCATTAATTTACTTTATTAAAGTGTGTGAGATTTGTATGTAAAATCCTTTCCTAGTATGCTCAAAGTTGATATCTAGATAGCTGCAATGGTAGAAACTGGGACTAAAATACGTGAGAAACTCAGTTCGATCTCCGATGGGCTACGCACTATTTAGGATTTCGTAGTCCTACAAGGAACCCTTATAGCATCGCTCTGTCCGTCCGTCCGTCTGTCCGCTTGCAAGGTGGTCCCCACTAGGATTTCCAAAGTATTAGACGTAAAGACTTGAAATTTTTCCTGCCACTATAAACTGAAGAGTTTGTTTGTTTGGTTGAACGTGTTAATCGAAGAAACTACTGTTTCGATTTGAATAATTATTTCAATGTTAAATAGCTCATTTATCGGGGATGGCTAAAGGCTTATATATTATATCCTCACGCCAAAATTTTTCACCTAATTTTACGCGGACGAAGATGCGGGTAATAACCAGAACAAACTATTCGTAAATAGGAAAACTAATTAAAGTGATGTCTAACATTCTTAGACTCATTTTTTTTTTAATTTAAGTTGTTGTTTGACCGCGATATAATTCAACACTTCCCCAATTACATGTGAGGTTTTACTTCTTCGCAGGCTGATTTTCCGCATTTAGCCGCAAACACATGAGGTCATTCCTGATAAATATTACTCCTGATTTTCGCCTTATCTCGTTCTACTTTGCCGTTTTCAAAATTTACTTCTCAGAGCACCATGCTTCGTGGTCGGCTCTTTTCAATTCACCCCGGCCATAAAGTGAAGGTGTCTGTAGTATTTTTCAAATTTACTCCTTATGATTGAATATTCATAATTGTGATATGCATGATAGGCAAACGAGAAGCAGAAATAAACTTGTGACTCCGTTCCTGCGTCTGGTTAGGGTACAGAAATCGTTTGTGGGCGCAAGTATACGATTCTTTAACAGAATTCCAGATGCAATATTACGTTTGTCTCTAGTTAAATTTAAACTACATGTAAAAAACACGCTTGTTCGTAAAGCGTATTATATTGTCGAAGACTATACTAAAGATAAAACTGCTTGGAGTTGAGTCGCTCCAGCTTTGTACTTGATAGTTAACATGAAAAAATTTGAAAAACTAATTTCCGTAAGAACTATTTTTAAAAGTGTGGCTAACGAGTTTCTTGCTGATTGTTCTGGTGGTTCGACTCTTCCGTATCAGTGGTAGCTTTTAAAATATTTGACGATTCAAGAGAGCTAGTAAAAGTCTACTTGAATAAAATATCGTTTTAATTTGAATTCTTATGTTTATATGTGTGCTCATAAATATTTGTTCCACATGCGACTCGAGCTAGGAACGGCGTACAAATACCGATTTGGACGTAAAATTATTGGTATTACGCTGTGTTCGTACTTTATAACTCACAAATGGCGCCATTTCAAAGATAGGCATATACTACTCCAAAACACTATGAGAATTCAAATTTCCCCAAGCATTGAGCCTCTTTCATTCTTATGGAATTTGTTTGAGAATTAATAGACATCCAGTTAGTTAAGTGATTAAATTGTAAGCATCCATCAACCTGACTGAACTGTTGTGTGAAATGCCCTGCAATACCTTATGTGAAAGTCTTAACAGGTAGCCAATGGATGTCTAAAGCTTGTTAAAAGAAAGAAGTAGGATAACACAGTGCGGGTTTTGGTTGTTCCATTAAGTTCCAATAAATCGATACTTAATATTATAAATCTGGAAGTTACTATATCTGTTACGTTTCTACGCCTAAATCGCTCACCCAATGTTAATGAATTTCGGCTTAGAGATGGATAAGATCTTGGAGAAGGACATAGGTTACTTTTTTTATAACTTGGGTTTTTTCAGAAAAAATGAAAACCGTAAAGATTTAATAAAAATAACAGAATTCACGTGGACCGAAATAGACGTGGAAAATGCTACTTGGTGAACTTTTTAATTGCCTTATTATATGATTAGAATTGTCTTTATTAATTATAAAAATTGCATTTCAGATTTTCTGTAAAGATGCAGTTATCAGAATTATATTAATATAAATTAAAATATTGAACCTAATGGCGAAATCTAATTTAACGGGGCCGTGAATGTGGACGTGTAGCCGTGAACGCCGTGCGAAAGACGCACGCGGGACAATTTATCGCGGGGCAAAATATCGACTATGATCGGGGAACTGGCGTGAACGCACGCGGAACCGTCCACGTTATCGTTCACGCCTGTTAACGGAGCTTCACGACACTAATGTGGAGCCGCATTGGAATAAAAAACTTCGTTATATATTTACAAGAAACTTAAACTACAAAGATGAAACGATCCACGCGTTCTTATCTTATATTTGAGATCGCCTGGTGGTCGAAATTCAGCCATAAATCTTTAGATTTTCGTACTATATGCTTATTTAAAGCTATAAAAATAACATTTCAATTCTTTGTACATCGACATTGTTATATTTGACAATTAATATATTTACCTTATAAAGTATACGTCGTAATTTCACAGACTCTACATCTTAGATGAATACTACTAGCATCATATCCCAAGCATTTTGTTTATTTAGTATGATCCAATCCCAAGTTATGAAGCAGCAAAAAACGATGTACGTAGTTAGGTAATGTCCTTGCGCTTTGCTTTGCTTCGTTGTGGGGATCACTACCGTGCTCCCAAATGTGATTGGCCATTTAAAAGAAGCCAGAACTAGACCATAATAAAGAAATAAACAATCAACAAATTCGCACCCTGTGCATATGTATATAGAATAGAAAAATGATGTAATTGATCCATGATAACATCGCTTGCTATAACAAAAGGGCTCCTAGGAAGTCCCAATCGCTTAGTTTAATTTTAGTGTTATGTCTAAGCCCTAGTTTATATTAGAGACCAAAAATAGTCATCTTCGCGGAACTGAGGTAAGATATCTATTCTTATAAATTTCATATTAATGTGTGTCTTTGTTCTTAAGAGTGCAAAACCTTATTTTTGTAGGAAAAATTTGTAGTCTTAATACATATAGCACAGTTTTTAGATCGTGTTAAGATACCTTAGTGGGTATGGGCAGGATTTCAGATTATTACATATTTCAATCATCTGTGGGCATGCTCTTGGTAAGGTATCGTAATGACAGGTGCAGTACCGCCTTAACAGAGAGAGCGGTGGAGGCCAACGCCCTATAGGCAGGCCACTAGCCAGATAGGATAATGACGTATATAATGATAGTTGGTCCAGAAAAAGCAGCTAGTGTGACAGACTTCATCGTAGTATATTGCTCTAAACGTATATACCTCAATTATTGTGAAATGGCGATAACAAAAAATATACTACCGACTGAGTTTGTTGGGGTCTCTTCTCAGACCAGGACGCGAGGAAACCTAATAAACTGAGATCTAAGTCGAATATATTGCCACTAGGATATTACAAATTATTAAAAAAAAAAAACAAATATGACTTTCACAAGGGTTTGTGAAAACCTAAGTGAATATATGAATTTACGTTTGATTTTTTAATTGTGATATAGCTTAATAATAATAATAACGAGGATATAAGAGGAAAGCTCAAAAACTAACTTTACTGCGTTGTAATCATATTGTTAATTAACTTTAATGCGTACATAAGAAAATTAACGCCATTCTTAATATTAAAATTTATTTTAATTGCTCTGGTTACTAAAAGGGATTTATTATATGGCATAGATTAATCAAAGTTATAGTAGAAGGCATTTTGTGGTGACAATAATAATATATCGGTATGGGTGATTTTAAAATTGGGAATAAGTGTTATATTATTATTTATTAAATAGTAATATATTATATTATTAGTCGGTTAAGTATGAGGAAATTAAACAAAACCACATAAAAATACACGTTTGTGTCTATTCGCAGTTGTTAACGTATTCGTAGATAACACCAGACGTCGACAAGAATATGCTGGTATCATAAAATGCTATACCGGATGGCACAAAATCCAAGTCCATTAATTTCTTAGGAATTAGGGAATCCGGTCGGAGCCAGTATAGACCATCGTTAGCAGCTAGGATGATCCTTCCTTGGGAATCGGGAGAAACCGCTCTCGCTGAGTTTTTGGATATCCCTACGAACTCTATGGGCTCCTGGAATCCTTTGAGCAACATCTTTACATACTTCGAATCACATTCGTAAAATATATTATCATTTTCATCGGCAGCCAGAATAAAAGCGCAGGGAATATTATCAACTTTCCTTTTCTCGTTAGTGTTTAAATCTATCACGTGGACTTCATTGTCGGGGAAAAGCACCGCATACAATTCGTCATTGTTAGGACTTTTGAATAGCTGAGTTATGTCATCGCCTTTGAATCCGATGAAGTTAGCTTTGTTCGTCCTATTCAATATGCTAAGACCATCGTCGCTTGCGATAAACACTTTATTGTTTTTAACATCCACAGCCGCAGCTTGTCCATTAATATTATCGATTTTAATTGGTTCACCGTCTCTTAACACGAATTGGTCCATTTTTGTCTGCACATCATCGCTTTGTAATGATTCTATATCGATTAAGGTAAAGAATAAATCTTTGGTATTCGGATTAAATACTAAATTAGTCGGTAGACCTTTGATTGTTAATATTGATTGTTTTGAATACTTTTCTCCATCAAATATTGAACAGTTTTCCGAATATACTGGTACTACAATGAAGAAGATCAGTAGAAAGCGCATTTTAGTTTCTGTAATAGAAAAGAAATAAATTATTTTTAAATAAAAATGAAACCGCCTTCAAAAAGGATCAAAATAAATATGTATTATGTACGATGTGGTAGACACCTACTGATGTGTTAAGTCGGTACCAAAACAAATAGGGTCTCCGCTACAATCTACGCTTTATTATGTTAAAATATATGAGAATCTTATTTGATAGTATTGGAGTTACCACCGAATTCAATTTCCTTTTTAGTCTAAGAATATTTTTTACATACCTATACTAGGTATATCGTTTTTTTGCAAAATAAACATTTAGATTATTAAGACTGAGTGTTTGCTACACTTAATTTGGTAAACTTGATTTGGAATTAAACCCTGCGTTCATTCATGTTAACGATGAGCGTTGATACTCGAGTTAGAAGGATATTAGCAATAATATGTACACATTTTTTATTTATTTATATCATTGCGATAATATTTAAGGAAAAATAAATAAATTTAATTTTTAATTCACTATTTCTTTTTAACCAAATAAATAATAAAAATATAAACTTACGATTTTAATTAGAAATAATGTCTTGAAGATCCCAAAGTAGTCACTCGTCTCGCACAATACTGATACTATATTTCTAACGTAGGATTAAAATTTATTGAGTTCAATGAACTCTTATCAAAATTAGAGCGAAAAGTTCAACGAAAACAATATTTCCGGGTAAACAACAGCTAATATATGTGATTTATAATATTAACTAATAATATACGTGTGTGATTTATTGGTGTGTTTGTTTAAAGCATGTTAGTTTCGTTAAATCGTTTCGATAGCAATGCATTTTTTAGCCATTTCATAATGCGATATATAGCTTCTGTAGTAAGGAAGTGTTGAAGTGTAACGCGGGCACATTGCTTTCATTCGAAACTTAAAAGGATAAAGCGACATACATTATTCATCCACTTTACACTCATCTATAACGTAAAAGATACATATTGCATTGGGCATAGGGACAATCCCTTTTTCTTAAGGGTGTCGGGGTGGGACTTTTTGACAAAACTTTTCCAAGCAAAATATTTTCTTATAAGTATTTACAATAGTATTTAAATTAACCAAATTATTTAGAAAATAATACTTAACGAGTTTCTTTTAACATCAGTTGTAGATTTTAAAATTTGACAAGGTAATGCGAAGATAGCCAACAGCCTTAGTTAAGATTTCATTTGGAATTTTCATTTTACTATTTGAAAAAGTAACTACATTTTAATGGAACCGTGTCACTGCCAATTTGATCGCCTCTTAACCAGGTTTAATTACTCTTAAGCCTTATTTATTTTAAATTTTCCGCAATATTTTTAATATACCAAGGACAAAACAAACGGCCGATTCACCAGAGTGAAGTTTATGAGTAATTGCAACCAAACGTCTCGCCGATGCGTTGCCGGCCTTTAAAGAATGAGTAAAATACTCATAAACGGTAAAGGTATAAGTGATTTTCTGATATAAGTGATTTTCTTAGTTCAAAATTCGATGTTTTAATTTTATTTAATACTAGCTATGCCCATGACAACGTAAGCGTAAAACTATGCATAAAAATATATTCAATCTTAGCGTGACGATATATAGCCTATAGCCCTACTCGATAAATGGGCTATCTAACACTGTAAGAATTTTTCAAATCGCACCAGTAGTTCCTGAGGTAAGCGGGTTCTAGCAAACAAACAAACAAACTCATTAGCTTTAGGCATCACACTAATAGTTTAAGTTAAACCTTGTTAGTTTGTTAAGTTTCATTTAGTTTGTATAATATAAGAAATATTTTTTATTAAAAATAATATTTAAAAATTAAAATAAAAAATTAATGGGTTCGGTATGACGTCAGATGGCAATCGGTCATCTTAACTCGCCCCACAGCCACATCCTCTGCACTCTAAGCGGACCCAGGTTCTAGACCGAGATAACGCTAGGAAGAAGAAGGAGATGTATAATATCACTTCTGAATTCTAATGTAATTCGAGCATTCATTGCTACTTTGTAATTTTATTAATAATTAGGTAGTTTATTGTCGAGCAATCCCGATATAATATACGCGTGAGTTTAAAAACCGTTTTTTTATTTAGTATGAATTCCGCTCACGAAATTCTAAGTACTTTACTTTAGTTGTTATTATTTGTTCTATTTATGTTATTTTTGTTCTTTTTAACTAAGACTTGTCTTATAACTACAATCTATTTCATATAAAATCTCGAAAAGCGCGGAACGTCCAATTTGGCAAGAACACACCGGCCGTACTATATCAGTATGCCTTGCTGGGAGTTCGAAATGAGATCGCTTAGTCGCGATAGGCGGTGCGTATATTACAAAAGGAGCTTGCTGCATTATAAATACCTTTATAAATATTTATTCAATAAATATAAGGAAATCATATACATGTGCTTTAACATTTACCACTAAAGGCGCATGTCAATTACATCTGAATTCGTCTAATCTCTAAGTAACGTACTTGTATGTTGGACTGCTTAGAAATTCTAAGTCCAGTGTTATTTATTAATAATGTACGCATTTTGTCTGTTAAATAAAAAGTTCAGTATTAAAAATTTGAAACATAAAAAAATCAAAACTGAAGTCAGTTTTGATTTTTTTTTTTGATTGACTTCAAAACAATTCCTCGTCAAATATGTCCTGTCACGTCTGAAAGGACCAGTCCTGATCCTAGAATAGTTTACTCTAGTACGAACCCATTTTTATTCCACAGATCGTCCAGAAATGTTACATCTGAACAAAAGACCAAGAGTTAGAACTCTCAGTACATTAATTCATCACAGGCAGCGCAATTTGCTCAGACAAATTTAGCACCAAAACTTGGATACCAGCCAATGGACACCCTCAAAAATCTGTCATCTTCGGTTTAATTTCACACGACGTCAGTCTGAGAGGAAATCTAATTTACAGGAAATTTGGGACGAAAACTGAAAACAACAAAAGTGGGACACGCGAATACATTACAAAAACCTCTTTGTATTCTCTCAATGATTGTCTTCACTTGACATCTATTATCTATACTCGCTGTTTCCCGCGACTTTGTCAGTGTTAACTTGTGGGAACACTCAGAATTCCTTAATCCTGCTCTATCGAAAAATCCGTTCTTAGCGGATGTCTACTAATTATTTAAAACTACCTCCCGCCAAATTTCATATTTTTACGTCCCGTGTTTTTTAAGATTTCGTGATAAGTGACCCACGACTCATAATGTGAAACGTTAGAGAGCGTATTCATCATCATCATTACCACCACCACCATCATCATCATCACCACCATCATCATCATCATCATCATCATCATTATCATTATCAACATCTTCATCACCATTCACAACCCTTTCTATGCCTCTATTGGGTATACACCTCTCCCCATTGTACCACGTTTTACGGTCGAGTCTATCTCCTGATGATGCTTCGGTGTCAAAGCGAAACGTGCGTTGAGGCACATCGGAAAGTCAGTGTAGTGCTGAGATTTGGTGGCGGATTCGGTTGTGTAGCTTTCGGATTGTAGCATTACACCGATTTTCCCTCGTATTCATTCGCGGATTAAAGCAAAGTAGTTTAGTTGTTCATGCATTAATGCTAGTTGTTACCCGCGACTACGTCCGCCTGAAATTACACTCGCGAGAGGCGTCGTCCTAATGGAACGCGAATGCGCGATGTGACCGAACTTATTAGTAGTTCTAATGACTGTGCGATCAAACATATTAACGTCTAAGAAGTATCCTAACTGAAGACAATGCGTGAACCTCAATTAGAACACTTTTTAGGGTTCCCTAGTACTACAGGGAACGCTTATAATTTCGCCTTGTCCGTCCGTCGGCCCGTAAGGTGGTCCCGCCCATAACACTTCCAATCTATTAGACGTAGAGACTTGAAATTTTCTATGTTGATAGAACATGCTAAAAACTCACTACGAAAATTATTTTGAAAATGCAGTCTCGTCAAGTGATGGTACTGTTGTCGCGTTTTCTTCGATTGTTAGAATTCCCGGGGGCCCAAATCCCTCCTCCTCCATAAAGGCTGGTAACGCATCTACGAGCCTGCTGGTGATACAGATCTACATGGGAGTCGATAATCATGTAGACAAACCGCCCGTCCGTTTTCCCCTTGTAATACAATAATACAAGTGCTGAACATCTATTATTAAAGGTGAAACTGTTTTTTTTTATTAGATTTCAGAATAGAAACTCAAACTTAAACTTCCCCTTCACTAGATAAAAATATTTTCATAAAGATCGCTTGAAAATAAAATTGCGAAAAACACATTGTCCTAAAGAAATATCTCAAGATTTCACATTGAGATAGAAAAGATCAAGAACAGAATATTATAGGTGACGAAAATATTTATTCGAAATAAGCATCAAAGAGTTAAAGGAATTTGAAACTGGAAAGGGCCGGCCCCCTAATGAGGAAATAAGAATTAGCGGGCGACGTGGCGATGCAGTTCTTTATAAACATCACTACAGTTTTGAATTATAGTAATCTGTGTTTCAGCTGCAGTGCCTAATCCCCTAGATAATTAAATGATCTTATATATATTATATTTTGTCAACTAAAAAAGCCTTATAAATTAAGTCAACTGTTGGAATAACTTTATTATATAACGGTCCATGAAAGATTCAACTAATCGAACCAGTTGACTAGTCTTAAGATCAATGACCGTACCGCTACAAAGAATATCGTGTTTTTCCGTTTAGTATTAAACACCGGCAGAAATTTGCCTTGTCATTAACGTTAATTAATTTCCACTCTATACTATTGTAAAGTATGTATATATTAAAAAGTCTTTTGTATCTGATTTATATGAACCGCAGCTCATGATTCGAATAACAAACATAAAATTGAACAATTTTCGTCATCATGAGTTATTAAGGTGGATTATCAATATCATAGGGCTGTTAAAAACACCTTAAAACGTTTAATGCTGGTGAGGTTTAGTGCTGGTGGTATTTACGGTAATTCTCCCTATAACACGGTAGGTTTATACTTCTACAACGCGCTTGTACGACGAGCAATCGATGTCGCTACTTTTTGGGCTTTGAACATATAGGCCCTTACACCCAAAATATAGTTTTGCCATTGAAACAAAAAGAAGAAGAATATGTGTGTGTAAATAATAATTTAATATATTAATATTGCATGTTATAAAAAAATATTAGCATTTGCACACCTTCCCCTATATGAACTACAATTGTGCCAAATTTCAAACTCCTTTATCTGCACAATGTTCATAAAATGGTACCTAAACTTCACATATTAATATATAAGAGACTAAATTTAAAACTAAGAATACTCAAAATAAATGGTAAAAATAAATTTATTAACCTTAGCTTTCTTTGTTGCGCTTCCTTCAACAGAGTTTTCAAGTTTTCTTTTATTTTTTGTCGGGGCAGCAGCAGCAGGAACTTCTTCCTCATCTTCTTCTTCAGATTCTTCACCTTCTTCATCTGAAGCTTCCTCCTCGAACTCAGGATACAGATAGCCAGTCAAATGAACATTGCACTTACCTTTTACATAATACATTTTATTAAAGAGATTACAAACTAGACACGTTTATAATTACATAGTACTAGTTACAGAAAACAAATGTCACATTTAATTGTAACCAATTGACAACTCAGATATTGGCCGGAGGTGTTAACATTTTTTATTATTATTTTATTTTTATTTTATTTATATATATATTGTTTGTTGTTACCCGCGACTTGGTCCGTGTAAAATTAGGTGAAAGTTTTTACCGTCATGATATATAGCCTAGAGCCTTCTTAGATAAATGAGCTATCTAACACTGAAAGGATTTTTCAACTCGGACCAGTAGTTCCTGAGATTGGCAAGTTCAAGCAAACGAACAAACAATTATACTCTTCAGCTTTATATATTAATAATAGCTGCGCCCCGCGACGCCGTCCGCGTAAGCCACCCTTATCACTTAGGAGGATGAAAAATAGATGTTGACCGATTCTCAACCCTAGTCAATATGCACGCAAAATTTCATGAAAATCGGTCGTGCCGTTTCGGAGGAGTTTGGCAAAGCACCCCGTGTCACGAGAATTTTATATATTAGATAAAATCGCATCATTTTGAACAATAAAGCAAACTCTCAACTCACCACGAGCAGCAGCTGGTACTTGTAGTAGGGGTACTCGCAGTTGCACTGCTTGCAGATGGACTAAGTGAACAGAACGGGACCGGGAACGGGAATAACATTATAGGATAATAGAATGTAGTCAATAATAAGTAACAGTCGGAGAGGACATCGTCTGCCGTTAATTTACTGCTACTGCTAGTTAATTTACAAAATTGATCGAGTAAGAAATGAAAGCGCCTCGCCAGATCACAGTTTTCGTAACGCTCTCGTCACGCATTCACCAGCTTACTCCGACAGTCATGAATGCATAAAGTTTTAGTTTAAAAATTCAATTTCATTTAAAAGCACACACACACACACACACAAACCTTTATACCTTCTTAAGCAGAACACAGCGTTGTTTTTATTTTTAAATAACGACCTCAAAAAAAAAAAACATCAGTGAACCTACATTATCAGTATCCATGCAAGCTACTTCTAGCCGCCTATATTTGGGTCATCTTCAAGTTAGCTTATATATACGTGAGACTATTCCGATGTGTACTTTATATAACGCCGCATCTTGGACTATATATCCTGTAAATCGTCTGCCAAAAATATATTTTTATGCTTATAAGGACATGTTGAGTTCGCTGTTAAATTTGACAACGGCAATTAGTACAGAATGTAACGTTAACTTGTCTGATTAACGCGAAATTTGGCATCTTTTGATTTTTATACTATCTATTCTATCTATATTAGTGTCTATCTGTCCGCATTATACTCCACGGTTTATTTAAAACTGACGGAATGTGCATTTCTTCATTCATATTCAAAGCAATCAAAGTCACTTGTTATCGCTAGTCTTTGGTAAAGATATTGGTTTACAAACATTTACCATTTAAAAATTCTTCGTTTGTTACTGCTGGTAATATGGCACGATTCTTTGTTATTCGTCTGAATTCGCCTAACAATACATAGTATGTCGAGTGCGCGACAAACAATTTATAAACCAGCTAGTCAAACAATTGTCGTCCAAAAATATTAGGAATATCATACTTGGTTATTAAAAATACATTTACCTGATAACGTTTTCATTATATGTATATATTTAAATTCAAATGATATTTTATTCAAGTAGACTTTTACAAGGTCTTTCGTCAAATATTTTAAAAGCTACCGCTTTATCAGCAAGAAACTATATTCTGTATATATCGCCAAACCTAAAAAATCGCTGGACCGTTTTAAATTCTGTTTCTTTTGTTCCAGTCCTCTTATTTCAGGGAAGGTTTAAAAGAAAAGAAAAAAGGAAAAGTCGGAAGATTATTTTAAAATACAAAAATATGGATAATTGGTCGCTACTTCAGAATACCTCAAATAGATGACGTACGTAGTACGACGTTTTGGCTGAAGTGACATGTAAAATGAAATTATTATTTCATGAACTATTCAGCCAGTGTCACGTTTCATGGAAGAGAAATAAAACAGATTGGCTTTTATAACTGACGAGTCAAATGACGAGCAAGACAAAGTCTGTCTGGTTCGCTAGTAATTAATAAATAAACATTTTGAGGAATACGTTATATTGATTATCATTCGGTTACTTCTGGAAAACCTTAATAGCCGCTATGGCGTTCGTAGTACGGCTCTTTGAAGTGGTATGTAAAATTATTATTTAATAAAAGATATATCGGTATTAAGAAAAGACTTAAAGGCTGACATAGATTTGGTTAACTGCCTAATAGCAGACGAGCCTATATTCGGGTAAGACAACGTCTACCTAGTCCGTTAATATATAATATTTATTGTAATAATTTCATTGTACATACGAGTCTATTCTTATATTTCGCCATGGTTTATATCGGCGCCGTGACTTAGTTGGTTAAAGCGCCTGTCTAGTAAACAGGAGATCGCGAGTTCGAATCTCGCCGGGGCCTAATTAATACGTCTTATTTATTACTACCAGTATTAATCTATTTTTGCATTGTTTCTTAAATTTCAGGCAAATAATGGATGGCATTGTGGCTTGTTGGTTAATAAGTCTGTCTATGTCGTCAATTTTGATGTAATATTTCTTTTAGTCGAAATTATTATTATCGATGAATGGCATCGTAGCTTATCTTCTCCAATATATGGGAGAGTTCGAAAATCAAGTAGACCTAATAATTATAAGGGGTATGTTCCGATATACACTGCGTGCACTGCTTAGTGCTCGCGCTGGTGATAAAATCGTTCCGTTATTATAGAATATACCTTATGGAAATATACGACGTGAAATACAGTCGGATTTTTGTATTGCGAGCACTGGCACTTTCGAGCTTCAGTGCCCTCAGCACTTTGATCACGTGATCAATCTATAACAAAAAGCTCAAAAAATTAAAAAATCGTAGGTTTGTAAAATCGTGATTTTGTAAAATTGAAAGAGTGCAAATGGAAAAATTGTATGGATATGTCATAATACTGGGCAGAGTTCCGTTTTAAAGTGTAACCAGTATAGCAAACGAAAAAGGAACAACTTTACAGTATACAAAATTATCAGTGCTCGCAGTGTATATTGGAAAACACACAAGACACATTTGCAATTGCAGTCTTTCGTGTATTTTAATGTTGACGTTAAGTGACGTCATGGCTTAGCTTGTTAACATACATATCTAGTTAATCGAAATAGGCTATTTAAATTGTATACTCTGATAGATACCTTTACAGTATACAATTTACATATAAAAATCCTTGTAATTATATACCTATTAACTAATTTTGAGCTACAAATTTTCTTGAACATGGAAGGAACCTTTCCCCCACAGGACAGTACCCCATATTATAATTCACTTTTCATTTTTTTCACACAACATCGAGGGAGTCCCTTGAAATAAACGATTTTGACGCTTTTTCGTATTCCCGAACCCTCGTCAAATCCACAGTGCTGATAGCAGGAAAAATCAATTCAAAACGTTGTGACGGATCAAATTTGATTTGTTGCAGTATCTCATTAATTTTATTGGACAAAATGGCTGACTCGGTATATTTTTTAAATTCCCACAGATATAACGTGACAGTTTTGAGATAGACCCAAGAGCAGTTATAATACACATGAACTAAGCAACTAATCTATGTAAATTATATATTAATACGTGAAACTTTCGATACCGGTGTGAAATTTGGCACAATTAAAGTTTAGTTTATAATATAAAGGATGGTGTGCAAATGCTTATATTTTTAATCCATTAAATTATAAAAAAAACCTCACGCGTACCAGTGTCAAACGATTTACACAAACATGTATGACAGCATACACCGTGCGGTCCACTCCACTCTTGACCGCAACCGATGGAAGCTTATCATGCGTGGTCACGTTCCTCAGCAGTGAGGGAACGAGAAAGAAGAAGAAGTATGACATTTTAATTTAAGATTGTATTAATGTGCGGTTAAGATAACCATATGTATCTATATTAGTTGTCAAATATAACAAATGACATTGTAACAAATAATTAGAATTTTGAATATAGCTTTAAATACGCATTTATTACGCAAATATAAAGATTTGTGACAGAATTTCGGCCAGCCAGTATTTAAAAACTTTTTTAATTTTTTTTACTTTTTAAATAATGTAGCAGACAACAAAAAATTAAGCAGAAGTAGTATTCATTTGCCTTATCAGATAACAGTATTGTTGCATCGTTTTAAATGTAATATCAGCACAATCAGATTGCATATATAAATGAAACAACTCCCGAAATTTCGCACTATAATATCCCATCCGCAAACACGGATTAAAAGTTTAAATTATTTTAACAGAATAACGTATGGAGCGACGCCGTGTTCGGCCGGCGTTTTGCATGTTTCGGTCCCTTTTTAATGAAACTTTAAACCCGTTGTTGTCGTTAACAACGTGTTAAATTAACATTAAATTAATTTTGTTATCTTAATCCGTTGTCAACATTATGCGCGTTAATCTTGATTTATTTTTATTACATTTTATTTATGGTTCCTTCATTGTTTGTGGGTCATTTGAAGCAATGTGTATAGTCTGTTCTATCGCGAGACCGTGAAATTGTTATATGAAATCATATTTGTCTCTTATCTGACTACGACAGAGGTGAATTTGCAAAGGCGTAATCACTATGCTAAGCGCGCCCCGTTCCTCCATAAGACCAGTTTTTGCCAGATTGCCGAGCCAATCTAAATTTCTAATCATCCTTACGCCTTTATGGTGCTAATATTGCGATGCCATCGCTTTATCTTCCTTTACTTCTTGTGAACTTCGTGAGTAATTATTAAAGTCGTTGAGTGCTTCATTCCGTCGTCCCCAGCTTTAGTGGCATCTGATTTATAGATACACGATTTTATGTGAAACTAACTGATGCTTGAAATTTTGTGTGCTTGCCTTGAAAATTTGTTTAGTTCTGAGGTATTTTCATATTCAGTGAGAACTCGTGTATTTTTGAAAAAGTGGTTTTTAAAATATCTAGGACTTTATCTTAGGTATTTCAAAAATCCTTTTTTATTACACTACATATTAAAATGAATTGATGTTCGCGTTGTGGTTAAAGATGACGCTCCAGGATTGGCTTATATTATAAACTCAAGTGCCGTACCAGGTCGGTTACGTTGCATAGAAAGCAACCATAGCAGTGCCCGGGACTTGTGACCCAGGTGTAGGTTTAGGAGCGCGTTCTTTATAGTGGCCACTAAGAATCACCTTTACTGCCAGTGTTCCCTCCCCTGAATAGCTAAATCTGGTATTATCCTACCAGTGCGGCTTTAGATGCCTTTTCTAATAATCAACTTATGATAGTTCTTCACAAGCCAAGGTCTTTTAGTTCTTTGTACAGGGATTTTGCTGGTATACTCGTTCCTACCTCTACCGCGTATAAGCTGGTTTTGTAATCGTCTTTGGTGTATTTATTAATAATTTTTTCGATATTTTTAATGTTTTTAATTTTAACACGTGACGTCACAAAACTCATGACGGGCCAAGAATGAGATGTAGGAATGACTTAAATCGTTATAATAGAGATTGCCAACGCATAGTTCTAGACAGGGAACCTTATGGAAAGAGGGTAGCGAGGCGTTTGCCCTGTTGTGAGAAAAAATAGGCTCTAAATAAATAATAATTATAATGATTATATCTGATTATAGTTAAACAGGGACTGATTTTCATCATGAAACATCAACAGAAAAAAATTTCTTAGCATTCCACGGATTTACCATGCGGGTGCCGTGTCCATTGGTTTGCAGAGGAAGGTACCATATTTGTGTCTGGGACTTGCGACTCAGGTGTAGGTTTAAGAGCGCTCTTTCCAATGGCCACTAACACTCACCTTCACTGCCAATGTTCCCTCCCCTGCCTAGCCAAATCTGGTATAATTCTACTATTGCTGCTTAAGATGTTTTTTCTAATAAATTATTGTTGTATGCAACTGTTTCAAATGTACCATAATGTTATTAAACAATTAATATTTAAGCCTAAAATTGTTAATAGTATTTAAAAATTATGTCAAAATAAAATATGTGATTCCAATCATTATTGTTATAATGATGGCGCCTATTTCAACTGAACAACCAACCAGTAACAGAATTTAGTCAGTTAAGCTTATTATTGGTTTTTCTATGCTTTTGGTGTCTTTAGTAGAAAACAAATATTATTATTATTCCTTTTTAAGTTTTTACTGTGAATGTGACAGGAGCTTTACAAAGTGTGATTTGTTAAAATTTGAAAATTCATTTTGAAGTTCAATAATACATATGGCCAAGGGAAATTCGAATTAATTTTAATATATATAAATAGACATTGCGGTATAATTGATCGTTTGGATTCAAAGCACCATTCAAAATCCAAGAAATTGATTCGCCACGGTAAGGTCGAATGTCGTTTGCACGTCAATTATTTATTTAGAAGGCCTATTTTTGCTTGTTATGCATTACGTTAATTTCTAACAATGCCCTTAGCAATATTTTCCTTAACTAGGAGCTGTTATTCAAAATGTTAAAGCGCTTTCTTGGTCGACTATACAATGTTGTTGGAGGTTTAGGGTCCGCCTAATACCACAATAAATAAATGCTGATTATTATCACATATAATGTTGATCAATAGCAGCTCGAAGATAATGCTAATTTACAGTCAATGCTGACGTTAGTGGCAACCCTAATTCGAATTCCAATTCTTTTCCCAAAAATCAGCTTTTTTGAGTTAGGTCAGTTTATGACTATGAGATCTTGATCACTAGACCTATATTGTCGGACAATCCGTCTCTAGCGATTCCGTACCATTTCCCCTTCGTCCCGTTTCTGAACTTAAGCTCATCAGCTGGTAGAACTTGCTAGAGAACTTGGTCGGACCAACATCTTGGCGAATGACCGCGAGATATTTAAAATCTTTGGAAGGGCAGAACCTGAAAAAATTTGGTAAAAATCTGTTCTATCAATTAAGCAGTCAATCATTTATTGCATAAATTGTGGTTGATCAATCATTAGCATGTTTAGCTAACTATAAACAATATTTCAGTATTCTTATTTTACGTTTTTTCAGAATAACAAAGCTCTACAAGACGCCTGCAGCTTACTTGAGGAGCAACTCACCGATCTCGAAAAACTGGCTGATATACACGAACTTAGAAACAAAGACCTGGAGGTGGGTTAAATATAATGGATATTACTTTCACATTGAGATATTGTGGCTGAACAGGGTCCTAAAATGAAAATTGTTTCTTAAAAAATTATTATTTAATATTAACATATTTTAAATGATTTGACCCATCTATCACCCAGCAGCGGTAAGTACTGTTTTACCTAGCGATCGACTCAAATGTCGACCTACGATCTCCTCAACATAATATTAAATACTAATTGTACCTGCGACTTTGTCCGCGTAAAATTAGGTAGAAAAAATAGATTCAATTTTAGCTTAGCCTTCCTTAATAAACGGGCTATATAACTCTGAAAGAAATTCTCATATCAAACCATTAGTTCCTGAGATTAGCGTATTACAGTAAACAAACAAACTCTTCAGCTTTATATATCGATTGGAATAGCTAATTAATCCGTTAAAAAGTGTAGGTTGCCTCTTAGTGTAATTTGCGATTCAACATAGTGAAACGTAAGGAAATGCGTAGATAATTCTACTTTATTGAAGCGCTCAGTATCCTGCCTTTCCCACAATAGATTTGAGACCGAATTTGTCCTTTATTGCTGTCACAAGTACTCGTGACTTCTAATTTTTGTCTATTTTGCACTTTGTTCTTCTACGTTTTCTCATTTTAGTCTGTTCACTTCTGAGAGAGAGAGAAGAACTTTTATATGGCAAAGTATTGTTCTTTAGGTTATCTATACTAATATATAAAGCTGAAGAGTTTGTTTGTTTGCCAGAACGCGCTATTCTCAGGAACTACGGGTCCAATTTGAAAAATTCTTTCAGTGTAAGAAGGCCCATATGTCGAGGAAGGCTATCGGGTATATATCATCATGCTAAAATTGTTTTTTTTTACCTAGTTTTATGCGGAAAGTCGCCGAAACAGCTAACTTATTCATAATCTTGGGTTAGGATCGCATACTTAGGTACAAATGTTTCGTACACTTCCTTAGTACACATTTACGGAAAGAAAGTCTGGAGGTTGGTATTGCCTCGCGCCGATCGTGTCTCTCTATCGCTTGTTTCGCGCTCTCGCTTGCGCGCTCGGCTTAGGCGGTACGTGACAATGAGTCATGCTTTTTCGTGCGTGCAGCCGACGTCCATCGATTTATAAGACGGGATCAGGTCAAGAAGGTTCTATTAGATTCTTCATAATTTTTCTTTTGTTACAGGTGACGATATGCCCGTAAGGGACGGCCCAAAGGGCTCAATATACGTGGATTCGCTGGTTGTTCTCAAAATCTGAATGAACATTATAATTATTATAGAATTGCGTCCACTTAGCGAGGAATAATTTATGGTACATAGACTCTTACCTAAAACATTTAAATATTAATACGTGAAGCGAAAACTTTTAGGTACAATTTTAGGAAAATTGCGCGGACGTAGGAGTATAAAATTTGGCACAATTATAAGGTTTTTTTTTAATATAACAAAGGGCAAACGAGCAGGCGGTACTCTCAAGTGACTACCGACGCCCATGGACAACTGTAACACCAGGGGCATCGCAGATGCGTTGCCGGCCTTTGAGAAATTAGTATGCTCTTTTCTTGAAGGTCGTGTGGTATGCGAATGCTAATATTTTTGTATAATATGCAATATATTAAATTGTTAAAAAAACACGACACGCACACCAATGCCAAACGATTTATACCATTCACACACACATGTATGGAAGATATTAACACGTTAACTGCGTTATGAGGTCGAACAAGCCACATGCGTGACTTCTCGCAGGTGCGGGATCAATTCTTTTCGGTAGTGGTAAGTGAATCAATTTCTTATTCCCAATCTGCCAATAATGCAATGAATATAGCGTAGTAATTAATTTGGACGCCGCGGACGGCTATTATAGCGTTTGTTAGATATCATCCAGGACGATATGAGTGCCAATGGGCAATCTATTCACGATGTACTAGATCAGACCAAAGTGGAGGCCGAAAATTGGAAAACCGTGTGATCACTTGGTTCGATTCAGACGGCTTCTTTGTTTGTTAAACCCAATATACCATGGTTTATATAGAGGAGGCCCCATTAACAGTACAACCGGATCCTGATGTTGTACCTGGACAACGCTAAGAAGAACTACACGGAGAAATTATTCAAGCGTTAGAGGAGCAATTATTTAGAAGCTTTAAAATTGTACGGACAGACTGTCTTGATTCGACTCCCGATATCAACATCACTTTGAAAATTGTAAGGACAGGCTGTCTTGATTGAACCCTCGATATCATCATCACTGGACAAACAAGTGTTTTTATTATGTCACAAGGGGACACACACTTTTCATAGAAAATTAGAAATACTTTGCGGTATGTCACCGTTATAACCACAATTAAGCCTTTTTAATTGTTATGATTTACGGATTTTAGAACATCCTTTAACCACTGTGCTAACGAGGCTTCTATCTTCAAATTATTGATTAATATCCCAAAGAAAGAGTCAACATGACTTATTTATTTAATTCACCAACAAGAAGCACATTTTTACAAATACATGTTGGATCTTAGAATTAAATAATAGACTTAATGTGATTTTAATTATAGGTGAAATGACATTCAACAACTTTGACAATTGGCAAAATGCATGGAGAAAAAATATCTCAAATATTATGTAAGTAATTTTAGTTGGTACTTAAAATATGATGAATTGAATAACGAAAACGAACCTAATTTTACAATTAAAACTGCCAAAAAAGTGCATTGTATAGTTAACATTCCAGACTAGCGAAGTCCGGATTTGAACCCATGAGGCTCCGCTTCGGAAATATCTATGGAGATTAAGCCATGCGCCGTAGATTGAGGGAGATCCGCGATAAGTCTGGAGGCTTAATCTTCAACAGATACTGGTCAGACATCCCAGAACTGTAATACTTATAAATGCAAGGATCCTTTCACGATATTCAATTTCTCATTTATAGAGTTTCGATGGCAAAGGGCTGTGTAAATCCCTTTAGTCGAGCCATCGGCTTTGCCCTTGATTAAAACGTCGGAAGGTAATAAGAAACCCTCATTTCTGACAGTTCTAGTCACAAATTGTAAAAATTTTTGATCCACACTGACATTGTCTTCGTCAGAGATAATCCAGCGAAATTATCACTAGGCCAAAGTTTTCTTATGGATTTTTTCATAAATACTACTAGGAATACTTTTTGTTATGTCTAATGTTACCGTTTCGGGATTAGAACCGAGTATCTTGCTGATTATAGTACATTTTCTCTACTATTGAGCTATTGATGCATGTCTGCATCATAGATTCTACTCATAGAAAAACTTATTTCTGGTCATAATTCAAATAAAGAATCGCAATAAAGTCTTTTGTTACACAGTAGAATATGGGCCGGTCTTCCCTTTTTTAATTCGTAATAAGGAACTTCGTTCCTGGCGGGGGTCCCTCGACCACACAATACTTTGTATATTTTTTATGAAGTACTTCAATTTTTTTGGATATAAGTGTCCTATATAAAGCGTATGTTAAAGGACAAATCTGTTTTTTTTTTTCGTGAAATTCTCAAGCTCGTATAAGCTGAGGCTTAAAAATCCCAAAATACTTCATACGTATTTAAAATGTTTTATGTTGCATTTTTTGCCTTATATTCCAAAGTATGGTAATAATAATGTGGTTTTTACGATATAACAAAAACTTCAATACACGTTTACGTTCTGCGTATGACTGTTCTTTTGATTTCGCAAATAACATTGTGGCAAGCGCTTCAAATATTTCCACTCGACAATATTTTCAGTGGACCGCATCCATAGTAATATTCCATGATGGGGTTCCCAGCTTTGTGTACTGGAAAGAAAGTATTGATGTAGGAAAATTGCAGTAAACAGTGTTTTAGAAATATATATTTCAGGAGCTTCCATCTGGGTCGTATCTTTTTTCGATTCGTTTTGACCAGCCTAGAATAAACATTGTCGATAGTTTTACTTACTTTTCCGTTCGAAACCGAACGTTAAATGAAACATTAATGCAACCGTTTTACACAACGTAGTTGCTAAATATTGCTAGCACGAATTTAATCAGAACGTGCACATGTCGAATCGTCGACATTACGGCCATGTAAGTCAAGTCAAGTGCAAAATGTAAGCACGACCTTTCTTGTGACGTTTTCATTCTAACGTAAAAGTAAGTATAACTATCGAGAATGTTCGTGCTAGGCCCTCTGAAGACCGACCCTTCTTCGCGTCAACGCGGGTTGCATTAGCATTGATTAAAATCGTGACACGATTAAAGAGTTACCTCTTGTGAGCATAGCGCGAACATATTCATCCTAAGTAAAGTCGACTCGTCGACTTACTTCGTTTCAAAAAGTTCGTGCTAAATCAAACGTAAGTAGTAAAGTTTAAGAAGAAAAGAAAGGTTTACATCAGACAGACATTTAAAAAAACTTTACTATATATCACAATTTTGGATATCAAAATATCTTTTTAGGGTTCCGTGGTACTACAAGGAACCCTTATAATTTCGCTCTGTCCGTCCGTCCGTCTGTCTGCCCGTAATTTGGTCCCCCCTAGCATTTCCAAACTATTAGACGTAGAGACTTGAAATTTTCCACGTATATAGAACATGCTAAAAACATTAGGAAAACTATTCTGAACGAATATTAGGAAAATTATTCTGAGCGAAATCGGACTACGACTTTTGAAGTTATTTAACAAATACGTTTATAGCGTATCAGATACGGAACTCTTCTATATAAACGTGTCCAGACACGCTTTTGGCCATTTTATTTTCAATGAAATTAATAATCTCTGTAGGTATTAACCGGGCTACTTCGGGATCTAAAAAGTAATATTTGTTATGTTGATAATTTTTATTTTATCATATTTCTCATTTTGTTCAGTTAATTAAGATCCTTATCGTTTTTAAAGTTACCTAGGATCATTATCAATGAGATTATTATTATCATATATTATAAATACGATGAGGTGAAAAAAATAACTTTTAGTTGAGCGTTTGAGTTTTGTTTTAATTTACCGGATTTTACAGTGTTGGAATCATGACCCACACTAGTTTTTTTATAGGCGCCGTTTTTATTTTTATGGTGGCAATAGCCGAAGCGAATATAATCAGCGGAAAAACAGCTAAGTATGTAAACGTGTGCTTTATTAAATTTGTGATATAGTAGGTAATAGGATTCGTAAGTTATTCAAAATAGAGTAGTTGTTTTGATATTTAAAGGTCAAAGCATATTTTGAATAAGTATTTATTAACTTGAGTCCAAACATAGTTTCATTTAAATTTAGAACACAGCATCTCAATTTTTTGCTCATATAACGAAACCATTTTTTTTATTACGAAGCGACTTAGATCCGGCAACCGTAAACTAAAATAATTACTGATTTCAAACATATACACTTGATTCTCGTATTTGAAATATGTACACCTATTTAAGCGTGACCCATCATCAAAGATTAATTTATGTACGCGAGAGAATTTCATGCGAGCCACGCACACAGTTCGCGTGGTTAAGTTTTGGGACGGGACAGTTTGATGCACGGGCGACACGAAAAGGAGATGAAGAGAAATCTTATAATTACAGATCGATAAATCTTTTAGTTAATCGAACAGCAAGTACGATTATACCGCAATGCGTTCTAAGAAAAAAGGGTCTCA
>JANCMC010019893.1:728037-755382 GCA_024363005.1 Charaxes varanes
CAGATCGATAAATCTTTTAGTTAATCGAACAGCAAGTACGATTATACCGCAATGCGTTCTAAGAAAAAAGGGTCTCATAGACAACGAAGTGATCCTATAAGGGTTCCTTTTTTCCTTTGGAGGCTCAGAACGTTAATTGAAAGAAATCAGTTGTCAATGGAGAGAGTTTTAGGTATATGTGAAATTATAGGTAGAGTTACATTTGCAGACCTAAATGGAGTCTTGGATTAACAGCGGACGTCAACAACTATGTTGACAGTACCATAAAGATGATCGTACCTTTCTTACGAGAACACGGTCTAGATCCTATGGAGCTCCCAGATATTGAAGAGGGATTTGAAGTGGTAGGTATTAGGGAAGTTACCGGAGCCAAACATAGCGCCAAGTGTTTGTAAATTATTGTCCCTGAAGACTACAAAGTTCTACAAAACTTTGCGCACCTACACAAAGCCCCTGGCCACAATAAATAATCATACAAATTGAGCTATGTCTGGCTCCGGCATTATATTGGGTTTATTCGAACCGGAATTGCAACCAGAAAAGGAATCGTAATCGAAAAATAACTTAATACTCATTATTTATGGGCTATCTGGGTAATAAAATAGTCAAATTTTAAAACTAGACTAGAGTCTAGTAAATTAAATCTAATGGAGTGAAAAGAAGCAAGTTGTATTTAATAAACAAAAGCATTGCATTTTTTTCCCCATCCAATTTCTTAAAAGCCATCATCGACCTCTAAATATGACTTCCGATTAAATTTTGTCATTTTACGGAATGTGTAAACCAATCGAAAGTTCTGAATCGGATTCGACCCTCCGTAACATCCCTAGTAGGTATACTTACACGTAATACTGGAGCCAGACATAGCTCAAAGTGTTTGTACATTTTTGTCCTTGAAGCCTACAAAGTTCTACAAAACTTTGTGAAGTTACACAAAGTCCCTGGCCACATTACATGATCTTTCAAATGAAGCTATGCCTGGCTCCGACATAAGAATTCTAGTTGTTTAGATCACTTTGTATATATGTTTATATATAAATATATTTTGCGGAGGAAGGCGACGACCATTGCTACCATCGTTCAATTTGATTTATACAAATGATGGTACATATTGGTTTGAATTACGTATTATGTGAAGAAATGCGGTATACATAAAAATCAATTCTTGTTCCTTAGTCTTGCTAAAACTCTAAAATCGCTAGAGTTTTAAATTTTGTTTGGTTTGTTTCATTCCCATTATATCAGGGAAGGCATAAAAGAAAAGAAAGAAAGGAAAAGTTGAAAGATTATTTTAAAATACTAATACAAATTCAGAATTGGTCGCTACTTTAGAATACTTCAAATAAACTTTTTACTGACGTTCCATGTAATATGTATAGAACCTTTCTTGACCTCTTTCGATATCAAAGAAAGGAGAGAAATCACGTTTTATGAGAACGACATAAAGGAGATGATTGGCTAATAGGCAGATGAGTCAAAGTTTGGTCAAGACAACGACTGCTGGGTCTGTTAGTTCAATTTAAATAATAATTTAATAGCCAAAATCGTGTCAAGACACGTTTATATAGAAGAGTTCCGTATCTGATACGCTATAAGCGTATTTGTTAAATAACTTCAAAAGTTGTTGTCCGATTTCGTTCAGAATAATTTTTCTTATGAGTTTTTAGCATGTTAAGATTACAGTTGGTAACATTATGTCTGGCGACAGAAGCGCTGCGTCTGCGGGACTTCTTTCGTGGCGCTTACTATACTAGCGCACCCGACAACCGTTCTCTCGCTCGAATTTAGGCGCGTCTTATAATAGCCAATTAACCAATTTCCTTTACTTCTTTCTCCCTAAAACGTGACACTGGCCGTATATTTTTATGAACTAATAATAATTTGACATGGAATCTATTTGAAATGGGTTGAAGCTATTTTGCTTACCGATGAATAAAAAAAAACCCGTAATATTTTCTTAATTGTTGTCATGGTAGTTAAAAATATCATAATATGTGTAAATTTTATTTTAAAAAAAAGTTATTTTCTTCGTAATCAAGAAAATGGAGATATATACATTTTTTTTCTGAGTAGTCATAAACAGGACCATTCCCTGGTTCTCATTGAATTTTGGGACACGTTGTATTTGCCAAATCTAAGAGCCCCTCACATTTATCGGAAGGTATTTTCGAAAAGTTTCAATTGCGAACATATCGCATGCATAGTCATAAACTGTAATAAGGAAATTTTTAGCTTCTGAATAAAAGGCGAATTTGTGTAAAAGGATTTTCATTTTGCCGCCCCACCTTTAGCGTGCGACGTTATGGATGAACCCTAACAAATGACAGCCCTGGAAGTGGCGCAGTGAAAAGAAAGGTGTCACTTGCGTTTAATATACAAATAATGAGGTTTTGATTGTCCGCTAGACGTCAAGTGTGTGATCATCGATTAGCGAGGACAGGAAACGCCAGTCGATTGGTTTTCGTGAGAAAATGAACGGACTTTCTTTCGACTCCTACATTTCTAGTCACCCGAGTAGTGACTTCAACACTGAGAGTTATTTTGAAATGGAAATGATTAGTGAACTCGTATAAACTTAGTATTTGAATTGCAGACTGAAAGTGAATGTATATAAAAACAATTGATAGAATCAGGCGTTACTTTGCAGAAATCCATGACATGCATGAGAAGCTAAACTAAACACTTTACGAATAACCTTTGTAGAGTCTATCTCCTGATGATGCTTCGGTGTCGAAGCGAAACGTGCGTTGAGGGCTGCGTAAATTCCGACTTAATTTTACTACCGCCGAAGTAAACGAGTGATAATATATACGAAGTCGTTAACAACAAACGTATGCCTAGGTATGAAGACCGTACTGATAGAGAATACCATCAAGTATATAATAGAATCAATGTTAAAACTGGATTCCATAGGACGTAGAGTTTGATATTATTTATACATTATTGATATAGTAATTATTGGGCCCGATTTTGTAACGGACTGGCTCTTTTCTGGTACAAACTATTACTTTTATACTGGAATAATCATTTCAATGATCATATAGTGTGGCCGGGGACTTTGTATAGCTGTACAAAGTTTTATAGTACTTTGTAGTCTACAAGGACAAATATGTACAAACACTTTGAGCTACATATGTATGGCGCCGGAAATTATAGGAAAAATACTTGGCATACGTAAGTAACGTTTAGTATTCATTATAAAAAAAAGCATCGGACTGTAGTAAATATTTGGGTTAGTCATTTAAATTTTGTTATCTATATTGTTCAAAGCAAAAATCAAATATTGTTCATATCCCACCGCCGATGGGGTATTGTCGCACCCACTCCTAATACAAGCTTTTAATTTAAGCTTAGTAGGAGGGGAAAAGGGAAGATTAGACATACCTAAAAAGTAGTCCTAATATTCTTTTTAAAAAAAAACAGCTGGTCATATATTAATATCCAATCGGGCATTGACCTAATTTGATTTGAATTTCGAACGCTAACACGATGTCACAAATCCACAACCGTGCGATTCTCTAGGAACTTCTTACCTCGCACAATTCCTTTGTGGAATCAGTTGCCAGCTTCGGTATTTCCAAACAGATACGACTTAGGGACCTTCAAGAAAATAGCATACTCATTTCTCAAAGGCCGGCAACGCATACGCGGTCCCTCTGGTGTTGCAGTTGTTTATTAGCGTCGGTAGTCACTAAGATGAATGCCGGCTGCTCGTTTGCCCCTTACTATATCTTCTTCCTAACGTTATTCCGGTCCAATACCAGGGTCCGCTTAGATTGTAGAGGATGTGGCTGTGAGGCAAGTTAAGATAACCGATTGCCATCTGACGTCATACCATAGAGAGAATATACCCATCAAGAGGACATACCGCCCGTTGACGCTGTGAAAATAAATCTAACCAATAGCAACACGTTCAGAAAAAATAAAGAGTACATACGAATATTAGCAGATATCTGATGGCACTAGGACTAATAAAGAAATAATGAATCTTTATTTCATAGACCAATAAATAATTCAATAGAACCCTGGCCCCTAATCAAAGTAAGAACCTATCTTAAGCGCCAGTGCCTTCCCAAACATCGATTTTATTTATCTGTCCAATAGCTAGTTAGATCCACCAAGGACGCGCGACCCCGGACTACCCTAGCTGCTATTGTCACTCCCCCTACGCCGTCGGTGATAGTAGTATCTGCACTTTTTTTCTCCCTTCCATCTACCTTTATATTCTTTTACTCCATTTTTCTTAATGTTACAAGGGGGCAGACGGGCAGGCAGCAGGCACCGAAGTGCCTACCAGCGCTCATGGACATCTGCACGACCAGAAGGCCAGCAGATGCGCTGCCGGCCCTTAATGACGAGTTTTAGGCCACCGGTGTGTGTGTGTGTGTGTATGTGTGTGTGTGTGTGTGTGTGAGCGTGTGTGTTTGTGTGCGCGTGGGCGTATGCGTGTATATGACAAGGGGCAAACGAGCAGATAGCAATACCATCATTTAACGTAACAACATTGCCGTCACTTCGCGCAAAATCATCAATTCATTGAACGATAATTTTTTACTGTAAAAAACACAGAAAGATCTATATCTCTCTGTGTTTTTACAGAACTAATCACGATGTCATATCTATAAAACATCGTGATTTGTTCTCATAAGTAAAGTTGGAAGCTTATAATCAACTTTTGTGCTTACATCGCTGAAGCTTAATCCGATATATTTGAATTAAGTACATTACGAGTAAAATTTATTACCGCGATTACTGCTCGTGTCTTTTAGAAAATTGAATAAAACCTGCCGTCATACCCGATTTATTCACGAATGTTATTCGCAAATGAGGCTGTGATAAATTTCTTTTATTTTCTACTCAATAACTTTCCCTTTTCGGGAATCACGGAAAACAGAAGGCATTAACTTTTATGCTAAGAAAATTAAAGATATTCCCACCACATACTTATTTATATAACTTTATTACTTACTAGCGAATCCGTCAAACGTTGCCTTGCACGGCAGACGTTGTCTAGCACGGCAGACGTTGTCTAGCCCGGCAGACGTTGTCGTGCCCGACAGACGTTGTCTTGCCCGGCAAACGTTGTCGTGTCCGGCAGACGTTGTCTTGCCCGGCAGACGTCTTTCCCGGCAGACGGTGTCTTGTCCGGCAGACTTTGTCTTGTCCGGCAGACGTCTTGCCTGGCAGACGTTGTCTTTCCCGAATTTAGGCTCGTCTGAAATTATCCACTTAACCAATCTCCTTTGTCTTCTCCATGAAACGTGATACCGGCAAGACTGTTTTATGAAACAATATTTTGATAGAAAAAAAAAAAAACAACTCCAAAGATGGAGCTAAATAAGTAAAACCTTTGCCATTATGAAGATTGATTTTATTTTTTTAATTACTCTTACAGAATATCAAGATAACAGTGAACGACTTTCTAGACACACTAATGTCGGATCCCGGCCCCCTTCGTGTTAGGTGACCTTCATATAGAAGATTTTGTTTTTGACACCAGATAAACCTGCACTATTGAGGATCTAGTACACCATTATGATAAGATATTAAATAGAAGTCAATTCGGAAAATGTCCATATATCACAATAACTATGATGATGATATAATACATAAAGATACTATGTTTCAATTTATAAGTGATCAGTGATTAAATGCATACGAATTAAGAATTACATATAATTAATTTCAATCAATTTACATTTTTTTTTATCTTTGCGTATTGTGTCCCACTGCTGGGCAAAGGCCTTGTACTAATTCACAATGAAGTTTAATAACCTTTTTGATGTTTTCTCTTGTTTGCAAGTTGCCTGATCAAAACACAATAGCAATGCAGACGACGTGCGTTTGTTCGAAAAAATAAAGTATAGTAATATTTTTAAGAAGAAAAAAATATTTAAATACTTTTTTTATAAATAGAATAAAAAACAGTATTGAATAAAATCGTCGGCATTATATTTTATCCACATCTCGCCACCGGAAAAGGAAACTATACGAATATCCATTCTGCTATAACACTGCTAACTGTGCCACTGGGCCAGTCAAAAACCAGGTAATAGTAGATTATTGCACCGTGCGGAAAGTGAGACAAGTCTTTCAATTACATCGCTGTCTATATCCATTTTTAAAATTTTTCTTGCCAAATATATATTATCAACGTTTTACAATGAAAAAAGAATGGGCGTCATTTGATTTCTTTTTCGAATTTATTTGGTCGATCTTTATTTTCAGCCAGTATGCTTTTGATCCAATGCATAAATTTATATGAAACTTAACGGTAGGTTTTAAACCTCTGTGGTAAATTTATATGAATATAAAAGAGTGCAGTAATGAAATTTCATACAACCTGCTGCACTGTTGTAGTTCTAAGCGGAAAATACGTCCTTTTTTGATCAGTAATGTAGTGTTGTTGTAAAATTTTATAATTGAAATGTAGGCTTGCAGAATAATTCGTGGTTTCCTTATGTGTTTACTCATTATTGTCATCAGATATGATTCATCTATCATTACAGGGGGAGAAAATATAAAACATATTAGATCGATTTTTTTTGGTGAAAACTATAGCAGTTCTTTCTGAAATATGCTTCAATTTTACAAAGTATCAAATGTTGTGACAACTTTTTTGTCAACTAGTACATATATTAAAATTATCTTATGATTCTTTTTATTCATAAGTGTCTGCCAAAATTTTTTTATAGATATTATAAAAATGGCTTTTAAATTCGCTTGAGTTGTGTGTATGTTACAAGGAGATTGCCCAACTAGTTTCGAACCCGTCGCGCGTCGGTAAGTCCCGCCGCGACATCGCTTCGTAGTGAGCTCTTGAAGAAAGTCTCCGGGCGGGTTCAAAATTAGTTGGGCGGGTTCGAAATTAGTCGGGTGAGTTCGGAATTAGTCGGACATTCCGATATAACATACGCGTGACTTTAAAAGCCGTTTTTATAATAGCCATGTCCTAACTCGTGCAGTTAGGACATGGCTATTATAAAAACGGTCTTGCAAGGCAGTCTTGCAAGGCAGCCCCGCGAGGCGGATTTCTCGGGCGAGGCAGGACCTGACTGACTGAGGAATTTCTTTGTTCCATGGATTGACCGTACGGATATCGCGTCTATCGTATTGCAGAGGAAGGTATCAAAGCAGTGCCTGGGATTTGCAACCCAGGTATAGGTTTCAGGGATCCCTTTAACGTGCACGGACAGTGTTCCCTTCCTTGTTCGATGATTCCTATGATGATATCCCTCTCAATAAAAAACTCAAAATAGTTCTTGCCAAACCGATGTCTTTCAGGAGGTTGTAAATAGATAACGTGGGTAGATAGAAATTCCACACTGTATTAACTACACAGTATTTAATCGGAGTGTGCTGCCAATTCAGTAACACTACTTCCAATCCCAGCCGCGTCTCAACCTGAACTATATCTCGATCGCGAGGTGACTTTATACAGTTTTCACACTCATTCATTCACTCGCGGTTGCATCACGATGGGGAAATATCGATCAATCCATGCTACTCTTATTATGAGGGTAGTTATCGAATAATTGTAAACAAATAAATCTATTTCTTGTAACTGACAGTACCTTAGAACTATCAGTTCCAACAAATAGATTTATTAGTTGATTCTAAAGAATCCAATTTTTTGTACTATAAAGAGGACGTTTCTCTCTTAATCCTCGCTTGACCTCTATACCTACATTCAGTTCCTCGTATAACAGAGGTAGCTCTTCGTCCATAACATATTATTATTACCAATGATTCACCACTATTTGAGATGACTTGCTTTGCTCATTGTGTCTTAGGGTTACGCTTGACTTGAGAGCAGACAGATTTTGAATCAAATTTGAATGTCTTGAATAAATAAGTGGATACTGTTGCATCTCTTTATGACTACATACTTTTCATTTTAAATACTTTATAAACATAAGCATCACATTCATATAATTTTAATGTTGAGAGAGATTATCAATGGGAGTCGAGTATTATCATGTATCTGTGACTGTACGAACTGCCACAGTCTATTTTGTTATATTATAATTCAAGATTCGATTCGATGCATAATCGAAGGGAAAAGTAAAGACAGAAACTTTAATAAAAAAAATATGCTTACGAATTTTGTCTTCATCTGCTAAAGTGACTACATATCATGTATCTTATATTGTTGTTTTTTTTGGGGGGGAAATATTTTAAAAAGATTTTAATCACCATATCATTCATTCTTATCTCGACATTTCAAACCCTCGGCATCTGCGTTTCTGGATGGATTCGTTGATTCACGTATTTATAACCCCGATTTTTATGTTTATTGATGCACTATAAATGTATTTTGAGAGTTTTTATATATATTAAAAAAGTGCTTGCATTCTTTATAATAATAATAAATTTTAAAAGAATCCTCTTTCATTATATAATTCATGAACAATTATATTTTTAAAACTTTATGGTTGCTTTATCAAGAAAAGCTTAAAAAAAAAGAGCAGAAGCCATTCTAGCTTAGTCAATGAAACATTTTTGAATTTTCAACGTTTGCTCGAAACGTTCGAAATTCAAAAATTTGTTTGAAATTATGTTGGAGCTTGAAGTAACATCACAAAAATGATACAATTTCTTAAATCCTCCTTTGTCCATGTCACATAATACATATTGCTAATATCCTTTTTTTTCAATTAGTATCTGGCTGAAAATATTAAGGTAAAAAAAAAACCAGACGTACACTCGCGGGTATCAGCTAGTAATTAATAGAATTATGTTTGTGGGGCTCGCGAGCGCCGGCGACGTCCATTATCAGCCAGGATGTCGGCCGGGTCGTCGCTCCGACAGGCCCAAACTAATTGTTACAAATTGAACTCAGCGTCATTGCAATAACAATCGAACATGGCTAATGTATTTAATTTGTTTTTATTATTAAAGAGAAGTCTTTTAGAGATCGTGGCGAGTTCGGGGGTGACTTTAGACGGCAGTCTGGTATCTTAACTTACCCAACAGTCACGTCCTCTGGTACTAGACCCGGTTAACGTTTGGAAGAATTAAAGAAAACTCTTCAGCAAAAATTATAAAGCGTTGATAGCTCATCGGAAGCAAAATTTATTCAAATCCGTAAGTGTTCTGTTCTATTCCCGATATTGCAGGCTTTCAAAAAGCTTAATGTAGCTTAGCTATCGTAGTGATAAATCCTAGCACAAGCACTTAAAAAGCCTTAGGAGAAGTCTAAAAGGTTTGCTAGAATCCTAGGTGAGTATACCTAGCAATAATGTTTCTTTTACAAAAAAAAAAACGACTTCAAATTGTCAGAACTGGGCCGAATCGACATGGAATCACGCGGGAATCTCCCGCTTTTAAATAAAAAATAATCATATAAATCGGTTCACCCAGGATAGATTTGATACAACGAACATAAAAAAAATACTGTAGATTTAAGAATCTCAACCTTTTTTGAAGGCGGTTGAAAAGTACTCTTAATATTCATTTAAATAACTGCCTATTGAAACAGGTACGTCCAGGTGTCCAGGTACGTCCAGGTATGTCCAGGTGTTTATGTGGTACTTTTCTAAATAAGCATAAAGTTAGCTAGGAGTGGGTGTGACGATAGCCTAGCCGTGTCAGGGATTGAAGTATATAAAATTTCAATACAGTTGTCAGAGGTTCCCAAAGTTCCAAGGGTATTCAAATTCAAAACACTTTATTAGAAAACAAACCATTTTATACAAACAAAATACAATATGTTTAGGTTAAGGAGAGAAGAAACAAATAATATAATAAAAAAGTTATTGAAGTATATTACAATGAAAAATCCGAGTGCTAATAATCCTATGCTTTAAAATAAACGGTATGATCACTAAAAGGATAGCCACTCAGTTTACACACTGATTTTCAGTGGCCTCCTATACGTCAGGCTTCAGAAGACAACATAATGTGATAATATATTCTTATATTAAAGATTGACAAAATAAAAAGACAAAATATACTAATAGTTAATATATTTATACATATAACATGGCGGTAATAATGTAAAAATATATTCAACACAGTTCTTTACACTCTATTCAAACCCCTTCTTCATAACGGGTTATTGAATAGTAAAATATGTGATAAAACTAATTTATGGACAACACGGAAGCAAATGAGAATATAAATAATAAGTGATTATAAAGAACTCCTTACATGTTTGGTCAACAGTTCTATACAAGGATTATTCACGTATGTACAGAGGCCACTCATACGATATAAACAATATTAGGTATTTACTTGCTTACGTAATGTTTGTACGAAACAAATTTTCGCGTACTGTAGAGAATTCCACCTAATTTTGATAAAACGAAACTTTATCAATGCTTCAATAAATATTTGAGGATTTAACTTTGATTTCCACTGTTTTATTGCATGTGAATGTGTTGTGGTAAATTTTGGGATGGAACGAGATCCAATTATGGCCCCTCCTTTTACTTGCTCGGGTTTTTTTTTAAAGTATAAAATACATAAAAATAATCGCACATTTAGGCTACTACTTCATCGAGACGCCATGGTGACGTCGCCGGCTACGTAGCCTTGAATATCTGCAGTTGTCAAATGAGTAGTTACGCTTCTCATTTGGCGACGTCGCTAAGTGAGTTACCTGTCATAAATTTTAATATGAATTGTTTGAATACAAAACCGGCCACGTCGCCATAGCGTGTCTGGGAGATAGGGCGCTAAAAGTCGCCGGTAGCTAAGGCGCCCCCTGGAACACGGCGCTTGGAACGTCCGCTTCCTTCGCCCTATGGTAGTGCGCTGTTCTACTCGCTGATCTGACCAGCAGGCATCATTAGGACTTGACATTCCTATGTCTATGAGACAGGCCGAAGATTGATTAGGACGAGCTTGTGGCATATTAGGACGAGCAAAACCTTCAAAAATTGAAGATAAAGAAGAAGAAGAAGAAGATTGCATACATACGGTAATTTTGATTAAATAAATTATTGCTAAGACTTTTATCAGTTACTTTTTATTTAGTTAGAGGTAGCGCCATGCTTGTAGCCGAATTGGGCCGGCGCGTCTGTGTACCAGTACCTCTTTCTCACATGAGATCGGCGTGAAGTGGCGGCAATGCTGTCACGTCTAGTGATGGTGTTGTTAGGGTTCATTTTAGGCCCGTAACCTTCAAATGACTCGGAAATTCTTGAAAGCTAAAGTTGCGTAGCAATTGAACAACTTTATCCATCTTAATTCTAAAATGCTTATGTGCATTTGTTAAATACCCCTCTTATGATGACCCGATGTTGACGCAATCGATTCATAAATACAGCTAGAAGATGCGTAGGTTCTCGTAGCAGGAATTTTATTGTGTACCACTATGTGATCTAAGTTACGGGACCCTAAAATATACTTTTTTGAACGTTTTTTATATGAAAATAACACATTATGTGTGATAGGTCGCAGACAACCGAATTAATTTTACAATTACCAAAAATCCTTGAAACTTGTGCTGCGTATCCTATGTTAAAAATTATACTGAAATAGAAGTATATATAGGTATAGAAGTGCATTTTACACCTAAAATTATTTTTAGAATCGGAATTTATTAATCTATGGCTGTGATGATTGTTTAGGTACACAATTGAATAATGGGTTAAGCCAACCTAACGACGCGGCCTACAAATAGTGCCTAATGGAGTAGAAAAGAAACTACAAAATACAACAATCCGCCATTATAGCTAAATCACTCAGCACAGGGTATGTCGTAACCGTATATTAGAAGTTCGTTCCAACAAGCGATCGTAACGTTTTAAAGTACTCATTCAGATATTTGACGAAGGCAATTGTTACGGTCGCGGCGAAAACGTCGAGGTGACGCTTAGTGGAGCGCATTGTTAACATAAAGTGACGTCATGACAACTTCGAGTGTTTTGGAGTGAATTTTGAATCCTTAAATCGAGTTTATTTTATATAGGAAACGTAAATTTCAGCAGAAATATTTATTTTACTTGAGAACATTATAAACCTATTTTTCAAAGTTCGTCATCGTGCCTATTTGGTAATTAACTTTAAAATTTGTTGTCCGATGTCGCTCCAAATAGTCTTTTCTTTCAAAAAGAGTTTTTAGCGTGTCCTATTTAACATGGAAAAGAAGTGGTGTGCCATCCTCGTCTTCAATCACTCAATACCTGCTCTTAAATTGCTTAGAGAGCGGCTTCACCTTTTTGAATAAATCCGAAGTCGTTATAATGGCAAAATGTTTATTGGCCATGGTATATTTCTGTCATTGATATATTTATGTCATTGATCTAGCACATTTAGTTTTTATAAATTATATTATGTATATTAAAGGTTAATAGATAGATAGATCTAGTTGTAAAAATAAAATAGATAAACAATAGCTCAGTAAAAATAAAAAAGATATATTTCAGCGTGTAGCCCATATGTGCAGTAAGCACTTTTACTTACTTACTATGGCTAGTACACACATTCTTATTTTCTCATTAAATATATAATAAACTGGGCAAGTTTGAGTCAGATTCGCGCACTAAGGATTCCGTACAATCATGCAATACTTTACTAGGCTATTTTAAGGTTGATACTTTTCAGAAGATTTCTTTTTACTTGACATTTTTTTGTGATGTAACTACAAATTTTCGGAAAATTTCCTATACTCGTACTTCAAAATATATGGATTTTGCCAAATTGCATGCTTGTAGATTAAAGAGATGTATCCTATAGGTTTTGATACTCTTTTCGAATGTACTAGTATAGGAAATTCAGAATAAGTAGTACTTAAAAATTTTATGTCTACTTATGTTAACAATAAATATAATAGCAAATTTTCATTCCAGTATATTGCTATTATATTTTTGTAGGCGTCTTTAATTATTTTGTGTGTATTTAGTCTCATTTCTTTGATATCAAGAATAAATATTATTTGTTTTATATAATTAAGTTTTAAAATATTTTAGCATATTTTCTAATAGATTAATAAACAGGGTAGATGACAAAGTAAAATATAACTAACGAATCAATCGTATTAAAATTATTAGACGTGCTTATTGAGTAAGGTAATTTTGTATTATACACAGTCAATGTTTCCGACAAGCATCTATGTATGTATTTAAATAAAATAAAAGCAGCTTATGTAAACTTGGTAACCAAATCAGTAGTAGTTGGCGATTAAATATTTTCTAGTAAATACCTTATTACCTACACTTTACTTATACTGTAAAGTGACTTTACGAATAACCTTTGTAGAGTCTCTCTCCTGATGATGCTTCGGTGTCGAAGCGAAACGTGCGTTGAGGCACATCTTTATGCGATGATAACGTATTATTGCGTCAGTTATATAAAAGTAAACGTACAATAAAAGAGACAAGTCTTTTTCACGTTTAATTGGGTTTATTAATGTAATATTTTTTTCTTTTACTTTTCATAGATAAAGATTATTAATTGAAATATTGGGAAATGTGAAATTATGTTACTGATTCTCGCTATTGGATAAAAGCATGCGCTTAGCGACAACCTTCTATACTATCTATATAAACTAATACATAAAGCCGAAGAGATTGTTTGTTTGCTTGAACGCGCTAATCTTGGAAACTACTCGCCCGATTTGAACAATTCCTTAAGTGTTAAATAGCCCATTTATCGAAGGAGGAGGAAGGCTATAGGCCATATATACCATCACGCTAAAACGGAATCTTTTTTACCCAATTTTATGAGGACTACTGCTAACTACTAAACTACATATATAATTACAAGAAATAAATTACAAAATTACTTTTTTTGTAAATAAAAATTTAGCCTCTATTGAGGTTTCATGATGCAAAGAAGAGATAATCGCAGAAATTAAAAAAAATCACGCTAAAATTGAATCTATTTTTTTTTAAATAATTTTACACGGACTAAGTCTTGAGCTAGTTATAAGGGGTCTCGTAATTTTAATCCTTGCTGAAATTTCATCTGAAAGAGATATATTTGTATACAAAAAATATTCATTAAATAGAATGTGAAAGCAACATACGTGCATGCATGGGTCGGCCCTGTTTTAGGACGAACGGAGCGACCGCTCCAGGTGAAGTCCCAGAGGGCGCCTCGGCTAGGAGAGAATCGTAGTATGCGATCTGTACTAATATAAAGCTGAAGAGTTTGTTTGTTTGCTTGAACGCGCTAATATCAAGACCTACTGGGCCTATTTGAAAAATTATTTAAAAATATTTAAAAAATAAAATTTATCTTCTAATTTTACGCGGACGAAGAAATGTTTACTTGAAGTATACACATTTTATTTTTCTTGTTTTTATATTTTTACAGAATATTTTAACGATTATTTTTTGTTACGTATGTGGAAAGGCACACCAAGGTGGAAAGGTTTCGGCGAGGAATGAAAGATGATGGTCCGTTTTCCTTTCACACTTTAGTCCTGGCTTAGTACAGGCAAAAATACCTATTTCACACATCACTTATTAACTTATTTGTTTAATAAGTAATAGCCAAAAAATTTACTGAATCGTCTTATATATTTAGGCGATATTAATTATCGCGTTTCATTCCGATTGACAGCCGTCATTGAAACTTTTTTATATCTGACCAGCTTTTTCACGCTGGCTAACGCATTTACGAACTAATTTTTTAACCGCAGAACGTAAGACCACACTTTTTCTAATTTTAAGGAAATTTGGTCAAAAATTAAGTACCTATTTTTATTACATAATTATAACGAGAATCGAGTAGCGAATACCCTCCTTAAGTATTCTAAGTGTCTCACAAGTCACCTATATATGCATTACATTTGTTGAAACCGCATTAAAAACCGTTGGTAGTTCTAATGCCGGAGCCAGACTTCATTTGAATGATCATTTCAATGGACAACTAGTGTTGCTGGGGACTTTGTGTAGCAAAGTTTTGTAGTACTTCGTAGGACAAAAATTTGTCACCAAATCGCCAGCAATTTTTGATTGAATGGTGAAATTCAGTGCGTGTACATCATTATTCTTTGCGGCAAGAAGTGCTCGTTGACTTAACCAATCATAATTCTGATAATTATCACTAATGTTTGGGAAAACATTTTCAATAAGAGCTAATTGAGAGTTTACAAATGGGCAAAAGTCATTGGTAAGAATAATTAATCCAGATGTCGCATCAACTTTTCCATTTCCAACAGCTAACAATTATTTGGAAAATTGTGCAGCCCTTTGATCATTTTGAAGTTGAACTCTCATATTAGTGGTTAGCGATAATGTTTTTAGGTTATTCCATAAAGGTGATGCCTTCAGGCAAGCATTCAATTTATCTGCAGGCGGTCCTAGGGGAATTACTGGCAACGTCTGCCTGAAATCGCCTGCCAACAATATCATCAAGCCGCCAAAGATGTTTTTATTTCGCCGAAGAACCTCAGTGTGAAGTTAAGTGCTTCAAGTGATTTCTTATGTGTCATTGTGCACTCATCCCAAACAATGAGCTTGCATTGCTGGACGCCTTTGCGGGAAAGGAGTGGATTGGGGTAGTTCTGAATAGAGGAGAGTAGTCCGAGAGAGGGGCCGTTGTCCAACAGTTGGACATTACGAACTAATATAAAAATATATATAAATTATATCTTATATAAAGGAGCCTGCACACTGTTGGCATGCAAGGACGCCATTAATGTGATTGTAGTCACAAGCCATAGACTGACGGGTTTAGCTCATCACGGTTTGCTTAAAGCTTCTAGCAGCGACTAGTTTCATAAGTCTCAATTATTGATTTAACCAACTGTCGCCATTCATGGTGCTGACTAACTTGGAATTCCCATCGAAAGTGGAAAGTCACGACATCTTCGAAAGGAGGATAGAAGGCTTTGTAGGAGGGCAGGAAGCAGCGTTGGGCGTGGGAGGAGCGGGCATACCTGGAGTGCAGCACCCTTAGCAGGCGGTAGGAGGGCAGGAAGCACAGCACCGTTCATTGAATCCTAAGACGTTATCACGTCAATATTTAAAAAAAACAGAATTTTCAATTTTTTATTGAGTTTTCTTAGTATATGTGACAGAAGAGTAGTGTAGAGTATAGAGTAGAAGCGTGGGAGAAGATGCCAAGTGTTGATGCACTTTTTTGTGAAACTTGATAGTGCATTAAAAAGCAATCGTGTTTAGAATTTGGGTACAAATTGTGCTAGTGCGTAGCGTGGATATTTGCTTGCATCTTGACAGTTCGACTCCATTTTCAATGTAAATGTGGACCCATTTCAGTGATCAGTAGCTATATCTTATATTCGTTATAACGTCAAAGTTAGGAGAGATAACGTGGACAACCTTGTAGAAGTAAATGTGAAAGGGTTGCCATCCATCCATCGAAGAACCTCTAAATTTCTTCAAAAAACGGCATCGGTGGGTCATCCGGAAAGGATTTATGTATGTCCGGATGAAATACAGGCATATTTCGGGTAAGAAGATCGCGATTGATTGAATGATAAGCAATTATAACGACACAGGAACGAAAGACGATCCGATTTCGATGAAAGTATTTTTCCAGCGTTGACGATATGATTAGAATGGCAGCCCCAAATGACCCGCACTCTATATGAAATAAAGAGCGGACACTGACATTATACAAGAAGTCGCAATGAGATGGCCAACCCCAGCGACCCAAACCTAGCTGCCTTTAACTACTGCGGCTGTGGCTGGCCACAGCACATGCTGGTCCCTAAGGGTACGGAACCAGGGGCGCAGTACCAGCTCTTCGTCATGCTCTCCAACTACGACCTAGACAGCGTAAGTACTCATCGTCCGAAATATAATCTTTCTTCTCCTTAATTCTTTCCTCACTGCTGGGGATCGTTTACATAAAATCGCTGCGCACACGCAAACGTATCAACAAAGCCATATGTACTTAAAAACTACGAACATCTACTCCTTCCTAGCTTTATCCGTCTCTAGGACCAGGGTCCGCTTAAATTGCATAGGACATAGTAGTGGGACGAGTTAAGACGACCGATTGCCTTCTGACCTCATCCCCGGAAATCCCGAGGTCTTTACACTCTCACGACTAATATCACCCAGTGACATTAATCGTGACCCACTGTTTTGGCCGTCTCGATTTCCGTTCGCCTCACCCGATCACGCTTTTCGTAACGCTCTTGACACGCAGTCACCGGCTAACTTTTTAAATCAAGCGAGCATAAAGAAGTTTTGCTTCAAAAATCCACGAACAAATATGTAAAAGACTGATCGAGACCCACTGTTTTACATGCCTTCTGAAACACTTTAAACTTACTCTTAAACCTACGCCTGGGTCAAAAGTCCCGGACACTGCTATGGTTTCTTCCTCTGCAACGCGAAGGACCAGATACCCGGAAAATGGAATGCTAAGAAATATGTCTCATTCCGAAAATTTTGACAGGTTAACAACCCGGATGGTAGTGAATTGAGCTGCGTAGAGGCGTCCAGCTACTGCGGCCTGAAGGACCGGCTTTACCCCGACCGGCGCAGCATGGGCTTCCCCTTCGACCGCCCCTCCGTCACCGTCAGCAGCATCGAGGACTTCGCTTCCCTCCCAAACATGTCGGTCACGGACATCGTCATACGGAACCAGAACATTGTCGAACAGAACCCCAGAAATCCACAAAACTGATCAACTTTAAAAAAATAGTCCAATTGTTTATCGATAATCTTTCTTGATATAAAATGACGTACAAAAATCATGTAGTAATCAAATAAATAAAACAACTACAAAGCTGTCAACTATAACACGTTTGCTTTTCCCATAAAAGAAAAAAAGTACTTATGGTAACCCTATAGATAATTTTTTATTATTGCGTTAAAAATTATACAATATAAAATGAAAGGTTGATTATATTCTATTGAATTTGTAAGTATTATATAAGTTGAGCTAATGATTGTAATCATAATGTGACCCATTAGAATAATAAATAAAATAACTAGCAAATTAAAAAAGGACTTTTTTATTTCAAACACTATTTTTAACGATGCGATGTACTCTCTAGCGACCCGACGTTGCACTGGGGCAATTAAAAAAAATATTAAATAAGAAGGTTGACCTTCTTTCTTCGGCTCAGGAAAACTTTAAATATATTTTAGTCATATTTAAAAAAGGTACATTGTGACGTACGACGTGACAACGTTTTAAAAAAAACTTCTTTATGCATGCTTGACTTGGGAAGTAAGTTGGCGAATGCGTGCCGAGAGCGTTTCGGAATCACCCTATCTGGCCGACCGAAGTTTATGTATTATATAATTTAGGTACGTTAGCTATACAGTATCATTTATATTTTAAAGTCGAAGAAGGATAGAGGTCGGGGTCAACGTCAGGGGCGGGGTTGGGGTGGAGTGGGTGTATGTCCCAGCGGACACAACTATGCCAAGGTGGGTGGGAACAATCCCGAGATCGGGAGCTCGTGGGCTCAACCTAAACAGCGCCGTCCAGAAATTCGAGATTCAAATCCGTTGATAAACGCGTTCTTCCTTTTGGTCGTATGTGAATGTAATGGTTTGACCAGAATAATCTGCTGGGCCTTCCATTTTATTTATAAAATCATAATCTTCTTCTAGTGCCATCTCCTATCGGAGGTTGGCAACCATCATGGCTAGCTGCACTTTGTTGACAGCTGTTCTAAACAGTGATCTCGAACTTAAATTAAACCACTGGCGCAGGTTTTTAAGCCAGGAGATCCGTCTACGGCCAGGTCTTCGGCGGCCTTTTATTTTTCCTTGTATTATGAGTTGGAGTACTTCATACATTTCATTTCTCATTATGTGACCCAGATATTCGAGTTTCCTTCTTTGTACAGTTCTAAGTATTTCTGTGAAGTTTTCCATACTCTGCAGTACGATAGTGATACGCACCCGATCTGTTCATGGCATCCGCCGGTACACCCACATTTCGAACGCTTCTAGCTTCTTGCTCGTCGATTTGTTAGTGTCAAAGCTTCTAACCCCATAAAGCAATACAGAGAGGATATATTACTGTCACTCAATTAATATATATTCCAAATTAGTATCAATAATTGGGCAAGTACTAGTCAGATTTGCTCACTAAGGGTTCCATACCATCACCCAATACTTTACCAGGCTATTTTAAGAAATATACATTCCATAAGATTTCTTTTAACTTAACCAAGTCACTGCAAGTTCTTCTTGGGATATAACTACAAATTCTCAGTATTTGGTATATATGTCAATTCTATCATCTTGAGAAAAAAGGTCTTGACAGACTTCCTTTTTCTTTTGGAGGTACGGAACCCTAAAAATACGAAAATCAGAATATAAATATCCTTTATCGGGTTAAACGGGAGCTCAGGTTTTCAAATTTATTCGAGCTCCACAACAAATTCTGATTTATATTTGCATAATCTAGGAAAGAGCACTTAAGGTAGTGTTTCCCAACGTGGGGCCCACGCCCCATAGGGGGCAATTTCAATAATTGGGGGGGGGGGGCAATTTAAAAATAGACTCGACACGATTTTAACCCTTTCGCTTTTGGTTATTTAAATGCAATGCTATATATTGGTGACAAATTTAAAAACGGCAAATTAAAAAAGAAATGCTGTGAATAATTATTAAGTATAATTTCGTTTGGCGTAACCAAAATATCCACTTCCTAAAACTTACAATTTATAGTTCTTTAAGAGAACAAAACAATTTTTAAAGATTAAAAATTATGTATGAGGAGCATCAAAATTTTAGAAAAGTTAAGGTGGGGCATGGCCTAAAAAAGTTTGGGGAACACTGACCTAAGGCCAAGGCCACTTACATTCATAAACAGGAAAACTGATATCCATATAGTTCTGTGGGTAGAAGTACTTCCCCGATCGGACAGCTCAACATTACAAATAATAGAAGTAGTGCCTTCCCCTTTTAGAGTTCTTTAGGATAAGGAACCCTTATAGTTTCGTTCGCAACTTAGTTTCCTCCCTAGGGCTTCCAAACTATTAGATACTAGCAGTGCCCGCGTTCGTCCGCGTAAAATTAGGTAAAAAAATTGATTCGATTTTATCAGGATGATACCATAGACTTCCTGGATAAATCGGCTATCTAACACTGAATGACTTTTTCAAATCGCACTAGTAGTTCCTGAGATTAGCGCGTTCAAGCAAACAAACAAAGTCTTCAGCTTTATATATTAATATAAAGATATCAATAGAGATTTGAAATTTTCCATGTTAAAAAAATCATTAGAAAAAATATTTTGAGTAAAATCAGACATCAACTTTTAAAGTTACTTAACAGATAAAGGTTTATCTCGTATCATACACACGTGTCCTAACAGGTTCCTGACCACTTTTATTTGTTATAAAAAATAAGGGGGAAAGAAGCAGAAATTCAAACTGCCCTTAAACGGTCACAGCCGCCCGCATAAGAGGTGCTGATGACTGTCTTGAAGAGAGCTGTACACACGATTTTTAAGAGCGCCGACATTGACACTCCCTTTCTTAATCTACCTATCGTAACATATCCAGGTGGTGATTCACAAATGATATTAGCCTGAGCTGTTTCTGAGGTGAGACTCAAACAATGTGCCATCTTTTATCGTGCCCTGCGTGCCCTAACACCTGCACGCAAGAGGACTTAATGGCTGCCACTGATAAGTTGACGGGTCTGATACAGAGATGACGAATTACTTCCATAAAGAAGATTTAGAACATGTTCTAGAAACACCTGAAGAAGAACGTATTCTATACAATTTTACTATTACACTAGCTGTGCCCGCAAAGAGGTTCAATTTTAGCTTGATGATATATAGCCTACAGCCTTCCTCGATAAATGAGCTATCTAACACTGTAAGAATTTTTCAAATCGGACCAGCAGTTCCTAAGATTAGCGCGTTCAAGGAAACTAACAAACTATTTGGCTTTATATATGGGTGTAGATTTAAATATCGGAGTGGGGCTACTTTAGAAGCTGTAGTAATATATCCCCACAAAGAAGACTGCTGGTTTCAATACCGAAAGGAAGATGTAGGCAGCTTTAAACAGATTCCGGACCAACCACGGAGTATCTTATCACCTTTACAAATGAGGATTAATAGATACATCACAATGCTACTGTCTTGTCCCTGGTGGCATATCTGAGTGGCACTCATTTACACCAGCAGCAGTGGCTTGGTTGAGGGATCTGGACTTGAAACTGAGTGACCAATTCGCACACTGGTTTTCAAATATCCAATCTCCTTCCTGTTTCGGACGTCACGTAAAACAAGGGGATTAACGTCTTTCGAGTTATATTCGTCGTGAGATTGTAGAGATTGAGGGGGTTGCGGGGACCTGTATGTTTTTTTTTTTTGTAATTAAATACATTTCAAAACATTGTTAAATTGCACATTATAAACCACAGAGGTTTGTCCAATATGCAAAAGTTAGTTCGACTATATTTGACAAAGAATTACGTTGTTGGCGGAGACCTCTTGCTGGCGAGTCTTATTGCTACAATAATCTCTAGTGAGAGAGATTGGCAAGCGGTTGACATGATTCTCTCACTGAAGGAGACTTCAGTGAGAGAATCATGTCAATAAAGGAGGCACATGGAGAAGATAGAGAGCATTTGAGGGTGTCTGTATCGGCCCTTACAGAAAAGAGAAGACGACCGTCCCTACCTTCTTTTTTTTATGTTACAAGGGGGCAGACGAGCAGGCAGCAGGCACTGAAGTGCCTACCGACGCCCATGGACATCGTCTGAGTGTATTACCTATATGTATGTATTTATATATTTCTAAAAAAAAAAATATTTGTGTATAACAGACGTCTGTTACCTATAAAACAGGCATTAAGTTGTCTACCTTAGGAACAAACGTCAGTGTGTCATATTCTCCTGTATTGCTGTAGATAAATCCAGTGAGCAAAGAAAGGTCCCGATGGAAGTACGAGCATCCAGAACTACCTCAATACACGGGCAAAGTTCCCGGTCTCAGGCTATTCGATGCCCAATTCTTCAAGGTCCACTACCGTCTAGCCAGCAACATGGATCCGATGTCACGCAAGATCCTGGAACAGGCGTATCAAGCCTTATATGATGCAGGTAAGCGTTAGAAGAGCAGAAAGTGATAATTGATACAGAAGATAGTCAAGTCAATCTAGATTTGATTTGAGAGAAGGAGGTCGTGGCCTAATCAGTGGTCGGCATTTGAGTCAATCACATCTTACTTAAACGAAAAAAAAAACAATATTTCCTTTTTTATTAAAAAAAAAAAACTTTAATAAAGTAGTGCTAGTGATCCTAAATTTTTGTACTATAAAATCAGCTTTTGAAGCTGTACTAGGAAACCTAGTGCTTCAGCATCAGTGCCTTAACCCTAGATTAATTTTATTTAACAAGTAGTATAAATGCAACTTAAATATGTAATATAAACATATGGTATCTATACGTATTTATTCACATACACTAGGGTGCAATGAAATCGCACATGAGAGCATTTTTTTGTAAAAGGTTTTTTTCTATTTAAAAAAATTCATTTTTTTTTAAAATATGAGATCAAATAATCACCGGATAGATATTGAAATGTCCTTTAATTACAATTAATTTAATTATACTGTTATATTTAATTGTACTGTTCTTTAATTTAATTATACTGAAATTTTCGGTTTTTTTTTAATCCTGTTAGAGGTCAAGTCTGTTAGTCTTTTAAGTTCATCTCTTTGTTCTCACCGTGAGTGGCCCGCACCATGCAATAGCCCTTCTCCCCGGTCACGGCGAGCCGGTCTTCGGCTATCTTGAGCTGGGGCGCACGGTCGTGCAGAGCCAAGAGCACCCCCCTCTCATTACATCGATCCATGCAGGCTTTTCGTCTATATTCCAAACTACAAAGTCGAATCCATATTCACTTCCTATTCCGTTTACTTCAGTTGTTATGCGAGCTGCTGCTTCTTCGGACTTGCTGAGCTCTTTGACGAGATCGTTCAACTCATCGTATTTGTAGTTTTTTGCCGTGTCTTGCTTCCCATGGTACGTGTCTTCACTCATAGCGATATCGGCATCTGGGAATCTTCGATTTATGGTTGGTTCGAGGCATCCGTAGCACTGTACAAATGGTTTCACATTTTCGGACGCTTTTCTTGTAGCGTCTAGAAACGCAGATCCCGCTAAGTTCTCTATATCGAAGAATCCGTTTTGTCTAGTAGAATCTTTCCTTTCCAATTTAAACTCTCCGTTCACGCCATAAAGCGTAGGTAAGACTTCATCCTGTCTGGATGGCACGATGTTTTGCGCTATCCGTTCTCGATCATCAGGACGCCAGACACACTCTCGTTCCTCGGATCTACTTGGCGTAGGTGAGCTTGACTGACGTGAATCTTCCGACAACCTGGATCCCGAGCAGAAGTACAGCGACGCTCAGATATATGCTGCCCTCAACGAGGTAACACTATTTTGTATTTACATAGTTCTTTGATTCATTGTTTATTTTTAACGTTATAGCCTCTTATAAACCATTGTATGCTGGTTGCACGCACGAAAAAGTGTCACGTTCCGGCTGAGCTCAGCGTGAATGCGAGGGCGAGCAATAAGCAATAGAGGGGCACGATCGGACTAAGCATTCGACGTTATCATATAAAATGATCGTCAGTAAACCGAGCCTTCCTAGCTACCGGTAGTACCGGTCTAGTGCTAGGGTCCGCTTAGATTGCAGGGGGTTTGGCAGGGCGAGTTAAGATGATTGCTGGCCACTTGACGTCATCGTCGGAACCCCTACGACTATAATATCATTCAGTAACAAAATCGGGTCCTATTATTTTACGTGCCTTCCGAAACACCGAAGAGCTCTTCAAGGAGAAAATTACAGGCAAATCCTTCGCTTTCTACAACTTAATTATATTTAGTTCTGCGCTACGATTTTCAATTTGAAAACCAGTGTTAGAGTTTTCAAATATCCGATTTCCTCCGTGTATCGGAAGGCATGTAAAACAGTAGGTCCCTATTAATAACACTGAGAGATATTTGTCGTGAGTATGGAGAACACGATAAGTAGTACGAGGACTACACTGAATTTTTTTAGAACTGGCTACTTGAAAGCAATATAATAAAAAAAAATGTTAAAATTTTGAAAATGGAACTCTTTACGAATAATACTGAGTATATAATTTATACTTTTGTCATTTGTGTGACCCTCGTAACATCTCTCTCTTATGAGAAAAAAATTGAAAAAGTGTCAAGCATTATAGCTTAGATATTAGTTCAAATATCGTCCAGAATAAGTAAATTAAATAATAAATAAATATATAGGATTAGATGACACACGGACGTCTGTTCCTGAGGTAGACAGCTTAATGCCTGTGTTATAGGTAACAGACGCCTGTTATAGACAGTTTTTTTTTTTTTTGTAAATATATACATACATACGTATGGATAATACACCCAGACTCGAGGCGGGAATCGAACAAGTTGTATAGATGTTTCAGTCTAAAAAAAAGAGTACACCCCCCCTAGCATTTCCAAACTATTAGACGTAGAGATTTGAAATTTTCCATGTAAATAGAACATGCTAGAGACTCATTAGGAAAATTATTCTGAACAAAATCGGACAACAACTTTTGACGTTATTTAATAAATACGTTTATAGCGTATCAGATATGGAACCCTTCTATATAAGCGTGTCAAAACATGCTTTTGGCCATTTTACAAATACTCTAACTATTATTTAACACAAACACAAACTACAGTTTTATTATATGTATATTTCGAGAGCGTTTTCAAAATTCAGTTTCCATTTGGCACTGAAAGCTTTCTGGTTTAGTCTGGTGGTCTGTGAACAGATAAAGCCTAGTTTGGGCTTTGGAATTATTAACCAACGCAATATTTGGGTACATTTGTCGGCTTTTATTGTTATGGTAATATTTTTAATCGATAGTTTTCACCGACGGTAAATATATTAGACTTTTTCTGCTCATTTCACTTCATTTTTAAAAGAAAATGCATTGAGTGCTTTGGTGATTAAAGCAAAGTAGTTTAGTTTCTCATGCATGTCATGGATTTCCGCAAAGTAAAGCCTGATTCTATCATTTACTATTATGCCACTATCATTTTGTGCTTGCTTGTATAATGCATACACCTCACAATGGTGTATGCATTATACAAGCAAGCATTTTCAAAAAAAAAAAAATACAAATGTCTTTATCGCGTATCAGTTACGGCACCCTTCAAAATAAGCATATCTGGCCACTTTATTAGGGAAAGAGGTGAGACTATTTTCTGCATAGTAATCAAAATTGAGTTCATAGTACTGCATAATGATATATCATACTGAACTGACAATTTCACCGTCCATTACCATTGCTTAGCTTAACGTGGTGCATGATTACCAATTTACCAGTTAAGCTATATTCAGGTTTGAAGCGATATGCTGTTTATGCATTCGAAGTTAAAATTAACACAAGCTCGAAAGCTAAGTGCCTACTGACGCCCATGGACATCTACACGACCAGAAGGCTAGCAGATGCGTTGCCGGCCTTTAATGACGAGTTTTTCAAGGATTTGAATGAAATGACCGGTATAGATCTTGAAAACATTGTGTATTATAAAGATGATACAATGGAATTCCACCCTCATCACCTCAATGACTTAAAGTCGACAACCGTGTGATTTTCTAGGTATTTTTATCTAGCACAACTTTTCTATGGAATCAGTTATCAGCTTCAATGTTTCTGAATCACTATGACTTAAGGATCTTCAAGAAAAGAACATACTCATGCCTCAAAGGCTGGCAAGGCATCTGCAAGTCTTCTGGTGTTGTATTAGTCCATGTGCGTTGGTAGTCGCCCAGTTGAATCACCTAATTGTTATATACACCTCTGGCAGAATTAGCAGAATATAAAAAAAGGAGAATATAAAAGAGCTAGTTTTATAATATAAAACTAGCTCTAACTAATATATAGCTTAACAATTAACAATGAAACAAAAATTAAATAAACATGTTTTGACATTTTATTGCAACATCATACTTAAAGTTTATTGAAAAAAGAACTAAACTACACAAAATGCATTTTTCTTGGAAATGCATTTACTAACAGTTAATTATTACAAATCTAGGAATACACTTGTATTCATAGATTTCTAACAATTAATTTATCCACTTATTGATTATTGATTGAAATATTGTCCTCGGTCAAGTGTTTTCCGATGTCGCCACAAGGAAGTGATGTTGTTTGTTATAACAGCAACAACAACTAGAGGACATTCGTTCGTGTTATCATGGAGGTCAAGCAGATTGATACAGATTATGTGCAATACTTCTATAGGTAAATTGAAAATTCCAACGCCCTTGATAATGTTATGATTTATTTTATTCTGGGGTCAAGTAAAAGATGTGTTGTCTATTTACTAAAACTAGTGTTCTTCTGTAATCGAAATTCGATTATGGTCATAACTGTTAAAAACCCTTTTTTTTATTAGCCAATAATTTCTTCCAGCTGAGCAAAGCCCTCTCCCCTCTCCAACCACACCTTCCTATCCTGTTTCTTTCCCGTAAAAGCGAAAAAACATAAATAAGATAAAATAAATATGAATTTACAATAATTTTTTGTACTCATTTAAACGCGCTCTTAGTATTTGTAGTAGGAGACTTACATGTATTTCTTGTCCAATCATAAACTTGCTATATGCAATCTTACATATAATATCATCAGAGACAGTTGTATAACCGGGAAGATATAAATGGTTATATTAATTACATCATATCGTTTAATCTGCGTAAACCACTGGACCGCGCCCAGTGCCCTTCGCCTTGGCACTATGAGCCAAATGCCTCGATCCATGCTAGGGTTACCTACAAAGGTAGGATTACTTACTAATATTTTTATAAATTATAAATAGGGATTTTTAACACACGTGATAGAAAATCGGCTGTAAATTATGAATACTACTCACGAATGCCTAAGTTCAGAAAAGATAATAGATACGTATATGGCCTGTCTGTTGATTAGCAGCCATTGTAGTCTTCTATAGATGTTTGCAAATACCATGGGTTGCGATTACCATTGCTAATTGACGACTATATAAAGCCTCGTCCACTCCCAAATATCTAGGGAGTAGGATAGGGAGTCTGCTCTAGCAACCAAGTGGGGTTGCCAGAGCAGACTCCCTAGCTGGAACACAACATAGTACTGTTTGGCTGTGACTTTTGTGTAGAGGAATGTTATTTAAGATCCAACTTGTCTAGCTTATATAAGGTTTACAACTGACATAATATAGTACGTATTATAGGCAATAAGTAAATTGTTGTCTTCTATAATATGTTACTTTTACAATCGTCTAATGATTTACGATTTATAATTTTAAATAAACGTATAAACTTATTTTTAACAACCCTACGTTTACGACGACTAATATATATAACGTCTATTATACAAGCTGTGTACTATTTTCAGAAAGATACACCTAGTAGTCTCAAGGGAAGTCGCAATATTAAGACCTTTAT
>JANCMC010019893.1:762768-779706 GCA_024363005.1 Charaxes varanes
TAATTTACTTTGTACAGCTGTAATATTTTTATGTAACGGAATAACTTATCAAACTGTGTATAAATTATGAGGTTGTTCCACCTCATAATTCAAGTAGTACAATAATTTATTTTATAAAAATATACTATTTAAATAAAATAGTATATTTTTATAAAATTTTATAATGGTTACGGTCATGTTGGCAAGAATCTTACGAGACTGGAATAAGTTCTCGTAACATAATATTACCAACAGGTAAGAAATATTTCTTAATTTTGTGATCTAAAATCATCATAGAAATATTCGGAGTTTGGTTGTCAGTTAAGATTATGACGAATATAACTACTTTTGCCGGTACGCAAACGTTTACTGAAACGCGGTCCGCGCTCGCGTGCGGCGCTCGGCCGTCGACAGGCGGAAGCATACGCGCGCACCCGCGCAAGGCTACGCTCATGACCTCGCCTCGTCTTTGTCTAGCGCTATCTAGCGTTTGTTTACCCGCGAGGCCGAATGCATCATACCTCCAGAGAGTACTCGAGTGCTAAATGATTATTGAAACGTATAAATGTATCAAGTTAATTTTCAATTCGCCTTGTGGCGAGTAACACGAAGCGGGGCGGCGCCTTCGTAGTTACATAACCGTACAGCGCAAGCTTACAGTTTTCACCGATGTCTTATATAGAAACTTAAAACAGATGAAGCGGCCTATACCAACATTTAGCAGTCATACACGATAGATTACATGCCATCGTTCATTTGTCATAACATATAAATATACATAAGAAGGCAGAGTTATCGGACCTTTACATGAAACTATGTGTAGTAGAGTCCAAATAAGGAACTGTAATTATATACATACATTAACATACATATAATAAACAACTTAATAAAATATATAATGACGAAACATGGTGTATATTTTACTCCAATGTCTTAATTAATTAGTTATCTACTTAATCGATCATCATGAATCTTGCATACACGTTATTAGGGATACAGAAAAAAAACAGGATTTTCCTTTCAACAGTAACATCCACTAAGATTACGAGGGTGAAAAGATACTGTTATTGGTCGACGGTTACATAATGTCGATATACATATTTATTGCAGCTTTAGTACAAATTCAAAGTTGAATTTAAGATAGAATCTATAACAGATAATAAAGAAATATGTTGGCGTTTGATTCACAAACTGTTAATTCAATTGCAGCGAGACAATGAAAGCTTGAATTTTCACTGTAACTTTTATCTTTGCGTTTAATTTAAGTAGAATCACCTTCACTGCCTGAGATGGGGAGATAAACACGAGGTTAGATAATACTTTTGATAACTCATTGCGCAAGGTAAAATATCAAATTAAAAAATACAAAATTCCGCTATTTATTCTTCGTTATTGTTTTTGTGAAGACAATAGAGTTATAACTTCAGTGTTTTTTGATTATCTTTTTTTAATTTCAGGAAATGGCACGAAGTATTTGATCTTGGCCGATGTATGACCGTTGGAGAGCTTCAGTAGATTGTAAGTATATACATATATATATATATATATATATATGAAATTTCTATAAAATAGTTTTTTTTCTAAGTATGTCTAACATTTTTGGTGTTACAAAGCATTTTTGTTTCCTTTACTTACAGTAGGTATAGTCGACCAAAAAATTAGTTTGCCACGCTAAGGTCAAATGTCGTTTGCATGTCAATTAGTTATAAGGCTCATGTTAGGTTGTTATGATTTATGTTAGTTTCTAACAATAACCTTTTTCATCCAAAATGGTAAAGCACATTCTTGGTCGACTGTACTTATTAAAATAGTATTAAATATATATAGGAGCTAGAGTTTTTCTATCGAATTAATCTCTTAACAAACATAACTATCATGTAATTTTAACCTTTTTGTTAAGAAACATTCCACGATTAGTAAAGAAATGTATATAATAATTTTGCATAAAATATTTATAACCGCCTTTTCGCCTTATATCAGCTGAATTGAGAGCGTTCAATGTTGAAGATAGGTTTAAAGATGTTATGAAAATTAAAATCGATTCCGAGATACATCACTAACTGGAGTAAGACACCTGCAGAATAAAAACAAAACAATTTACATGAAACCAAAACTGGTCCAAATATACGTACCTAACAAGTTGGTCCTACGCTTCAATGTGGGAATATGTCAGGGTTGACTTTCAATGTGATTAATTTTTTAGTCAACAATGTAAGCACCGCAACATAGAGTAGGTATATATAATATTAACTACAGTATTTCAACTAAACCAGAATATTCTTAAAATTATTAGCTTAATAGAAAGTTCAATAGGTTTTCCTGTAATAGTGTGCTTCGAAACTGACATTCTTTACCTATCTCGTATTTGACACAAATTAGGATTGCCTAAACATATATTTTGCTGTTTATCACGGATTTTCGCAAAGTAGCTTCCGATTTGATCGTCTCCAGAAGTATCGCTAATAACTATAACCACTTCTAATCCTAACACGAGGCACTATTAAGTTTATGAGTGAAGATATAGTACTAGTTTAGTTTTCGTTTACTTACAGTAATTTCTATGAAAGATAAAATAAAAATGTGGCACTTGCAACTGCAAACTGAGGAGGTAGTAAGTTATATTTCGCCAATTATTTGTGGTAAAGACAATTCTGCTACAAAATTACCTATTTCCTTAATTGTTATTGGCGTTTAGTTTAACAAAATTGGAGAGTAGAGCATTTTTTTTTAGAACGGATATTAATACTGCCCCGATATAACAATCTTTATATCGGAGGCAGTATATACCCTCTCTAAAAAATAAAAGCTCTACTATCAAATTAGGGTGTATTTGTAACGTTGATTTTTCTTACTAACTGCATATGACTATACGATACCTATAGAAAAAACGCCAATTAAAACATTTTTGTCTGTCTGTTTGTTCCGGGTAGTCTTCGGCTAAACCGGCTTCTGCTAAGCTGATGTTACAAAGACTAACATTGGTACTAAGGTTTTCGAAAAATAATTTGGGTCGTGCCCAAAATATGAATACGCAAACTTTAACTTACTCAATTCACGCGAACGAAGTCTTGGACTTCACTTTATAAAAAAATATAATTCAAATTTTGTCGTCGAAATTGATAGATTTTTTTGACACATTTTCGCTACCTCGTCGTCGTTAAGTGACAACCCTACGAAGTACTGAATACGATGCCTGTATGTAACCTCACTTCGAATGTTGCTGGCCTTGTGTATCGCTATAATTCGGGGTGAGCTGGTTCACACCTTCGAATCTTTGTAAAAAAGCTAAAGGAAAAAAATTGATGAAGAAACGACATCGCTCTATATTTGCTCCATGACTGAAGGGCAAAGAAAGAATAAAAACTCAGCTACAAACTATTTACAACGTTTTAAAATTAACCGCTATTTAAATAAATAAAGTATAAAGCAATATATAGATTTATTTTAAAAAAATAAACTGGCCAAACTCGCGAGAACTTTTGACGGTTATTGTACTTCACGTCGTGACCCTTAAAATTATAACAGTAATTTTGACGGGCTTAAAAAAGTGCATACAGATAGATACGGTATTTTTTATATAGAATAGAATAAATCCGCTAATATCTATAGTATAGATAGTACCGGATTTAATCCAGTAATAAACAAATAATCCAACTATTAAGTAGATTAAAGTTTAAATAATGTGTAAAACACAAATGATTATTTAAATCTAATCTGTATAAAACTGTATAATACGGAATTAAACTAAATGGGAATAGATAAAAATAACAAACAACAATACAGTATGTCAGATACGGGCACCTTATCGGATTATAAACAAACCACAACAATTTTCAGGGCTAAACCATCGAGAGGCAATCAGTAATCTATTGAAATATTCGGTTAGTCAAGGCGAGCGGCATCGAAAACAACTAATGACTGATAAACTGATTAGATCTACAAGGAAGTACGTCGTGCACGATACGTCCTAGACGGCCCTTGTTTGTTACACACGCAGAATTTACGCTATCTATGCGGGCACACACACTGAAATAGCCAAGATGATTGTATAAATACGTCAGCAAAAAAATAAATACTGGTTAAAAATTTTGGTATTACATACTACCTGTTTCCCGCGTCCGTGTGAAATTGCGAGAGTCCTTAGACCTCCTTAATTAACAAATCCGTTCTTAGCGGATTGTTTAATAATTATACACTGTATCCTTTCCAAATTTATTAATGTACGTCCCGCAGATTTCGAAATTTTGCGATAAGGTGACCTTTCGCTTATATATATATATATAGGTAGATTATATGAAATGTCTGTAAAGATGTAAAGTTACTGATAATTATTTTTTAACTTAATTACTGTCTATTTAAACGTTTTATTGTGTTGTTTATAGCCAGAGTTTGTTCAGGATAATTTTTAGAACAAAACGCATACTAGTTAACATATTGTGCAACTTAGGGTACCCACGAAAGGTTTATTTATAATGTAGGTAATATTTTAATTTAAAATTAAGTTTCAAGTTGTAGTTCAAAAACTACAAAGTTAGGAGTCATTGAAGCCACGAGGACTAAGTCGTAAGTATCAGATCCTAATAAGTAGCCATTCATAAATTACGTCACACGTTAAAGGGTAGCACCAAACTGTAATATTGTGTGACAATGGCGAAAAGGGGGGTGAATAGCTTTGTGACGTCACGAACCATAATTAAATCTTTTTGTCAGTCTCATATTTCAATGAGCTTAATCTTTTCGGAAACTTGCACGATTTTAAGCAGTCTTTGTTCGCTACATATAGAGGATATGAGCTTGTGGTTGTGGCACACGCACATGCAATAAATGAAAATGGCATTGAGATACCTGACATTAAGACAAGGCCTCGCAGCACCGTCAGAAGAAAATTAGTTTTAGTATAATATTTGATTTAAAATAGATGTTGAAGCAGCTCGTTTATATCAACCTTTAGTTATCGTGCTATGAGTAACCGTGGTACTTTATCTATTCCGCTAGTAATTGACAGATATGTAAAACGAGGGACAAGTACAGTGACGAAGTGGCAGTGAAATAAATACACCGCAAGAAATATCTTGTAACATTGTTTGTTCAATGCAGTAGTCAAAAAAACATGCAGGTTTGCATATTTAAGTCAATAATATAAATTAAGCATTGTACAGTAAGAGTTACTGAAACTAATCCTCTTTAAGATTTTTGTTTTGCGAACCGTACACACGTGCAGCACGCATGCTGCGTAACACAGAATAATGACGGTAAAGAGACAGCCGGCAAGCGGTGGCCTTCACAGCCAAAGAACGCCCCACTCCATATTCTTAACTTAGTACGTAGTATTAAGCGGTAAATTCATGCATCAATAAAATCTATATTTATTCATTACTAAACAGAATAAACACCTTTGGTCGATCTGATCAACTTAAAACAGTGATATTTCATTTTGTTCGACCCTTGATACAAATATGAAACAAAAACAGATATTAATAATGTGTTTTGGTCTTTAAATATTTTTACCTAAACCGGCTTTACTAGCTTAAACATAAAGCGGGTAAAGCTGCTGCTTTAGGTTACTATTGTATGTATACCTACAAAATGTATTAACAAAAGATTTGAGATCGAGCTAAAAATGTTGCAAATGAGATCAGATCATAAATCATATTGGAGTCGACGTTCTAAGTTGAATTTACGACCCTTATAGTGTGGGATTTAGCTAATGGATTCGGATTTACGATTTCTCCCGCTGTATTCGTTATTTACGTTCACAATCTGAATTTAAAATAGAAATCCAATCGCATTTAAGATTTAGTTTAATTTTCATGTTTTAGCAGGACATCATTTGCCGGTATTACCTCTAATTTACAAAACTCCACTTCAGAAATTAATTCCTTGCTACGGGAGGCCTCCATACATTAAAAAAACTTTCTTTTTTCTGGTTATAACAGTTATTTATTAATATGAGTACATCAATTCTTCCTATTATTTTATTGTCACCATGACAACACTATATTAATTTAATATTTTCAAGGATTTAGGAATGAGATTTATTCAATTAGTCCGCACGTTATGCTTCTAAGATAATGTTGGAGATAAATAATACAAAGACGTGATTGGATTTTCATCTTTTTAAGTCTAAAGGACCTAAGTGAATAATCCTGGATACAATTAATATATTGCTTTTATAGGCACCAACAATTTCCATCTCTTTACTGTCTTAACAACCACCAATAGCATAAAAAAATAAATTACTTTTAAATAAAAAGAAAACCTTCCGGCCGGCCTTCAAAAACGAGATGGCGAGGAACTGAAAAGCAACAAATAATTAGTACTTTCATACGATTTAGTAGACACTGATAGATGGCATGGTATGGCAGATGGCATGCAGATGGAACATACGGTTCGAATTGACCTCCTCCTTTTTTTAAGTCGGTTAATAAAAATATAAAGCGACCAAACCGTTAACACAATTTTCAATTATGGTAGCACTACTCTTAAGATATTTCATTGGTGCAGCCTATTACAACATCTCAGTTATGGTAACACTATTTTAAAGGTATTTCATTGGTTCCGCTATAACGACCGAACATTCGCTAACACGGATTACAATGCGCCCTTTACTGAAGATAAGTCAGTACAATTTCTTTTATAATTTAAACTATAGCATATTAAAGTTTATTAATAAGGGTTTTTTTCTGATAACTTCTAATGCTTCCTCTCATTGCTTTATGGTTTTTCTTGCGCCGAATTATAAAGTATCCTATGGCAAAACAGTTTTTTGGCTACACGATTTCAGCGGAAAGCGAGCAAAATTTATAACGCGACGATATGAAATATGAAAAACGTGCTGTTTAAATAATAAAGCCTCTCTCCGAGCTGTGTATTAACTTTAATGAACGGAAATGTTTCGAAAAAGATCCAACGATATTTCTAAAATTTAACAATGACAATAAAGCGAATGCGATGCCTTTTTCAACATTTATACTAAAAATAGTTTAATTTTGTTTCATTCTAGCTAAAAGTCGCAATTTCGTCTGCTTTGAATTCAACATTTTTCCCAGTTTTGATAGTTTTTTTTTTAACCCTTATAATTTATTTGAGATACTTTTATATGTTTTTTTTTATTTATAACAACGAACTAACAGACGGCATTCACATAAGTGACTACCGACGCCAATCGACTACTGCAACACCAGATGGCCACAGATGCGTTGCCGGCCTTTGAGAAATGAGATCTTCAGTTAAGTATTGTTGTAATTTCCGTTTTACTTTGGCTTACTATAAAAGGATCAAGCCAAAATACAATTCGGATATGCATCTAAATATAAAATTTAAAATTGTAGTTGAATTTTGTTGAAATTATATCATTTCTTTTATATATGCGACTTTAACCCGGTTTTGTAATCATCGGGCCGTGTCAAGCGGTCTGTGTAGCGGACAATTTATACGTCGCTGACAACAAAAAATTTGTTACTTAATAATAAAGCGCTCGTGCAGTACGCTCTGTATAAACACCTACAGCCGTTCCAAAATATTCGCACACAATTTAAAAGAATATCGGATAAAATAGGCTCTTATTTTTGGTGTACTCTGTCGCTGTTTTGCTTGTTTCACACTCGTAATAGTTGCTTATCTATCGAAGATTATTATGTTTTTTTTTTTAACTAAAAACTTCTTTAGTCGCTTTGGGCATTTTTGAGATGGGAAAAAACCTTTGAGGTTGCTAAACTGGTACCGTACCGACATCTCTGGCTCTCGCTGCGATGGCATCGCTTAGTGCAACGCAGTCTATGTTTGTTCTAATTTTCACTTCCATTTGCACTCGTAAAATCTTTTCAGGGTTCCGTAGTCCTCCCAGGAACCCGTAAAGTTCGGCTCTATCCGTCCGGCCGTCTGTCCCTTCATCCTTTCGCCCATTTTTCCGTCTGTCCGCCCATAAGGTTGTCCCCCCTAGAATTACCAAAGTATTAGATCAAGAGAAGGCTTGAAATTTTTCATATTGATAGGACATGCTTAAAACTCATTAGGAAAATTATTTTGAGAGAAATCGGAAAACAACTTTGGCAGTTACTTGACGCGATAAAGGTGTTTTATCGCGTGTCAGATACGGAATACTTCTAAATAGGCGTGTCTCGACATCCTCTTGGCCACTCCGTTTAATCAGCCTTTCGTGCACATTTCCAGAGTAAATTGTTTATGTTTACAAATATCAATTGCTCAATTACTTTTTTATACGGAAAATCTAAAATCCGCGCAGCAAATTGACAAATAGAATCGGTTCAAACTGCGAGCGCAAAGTTTGGCGTTTCCCTTTTGGACAGTCTCTATCGAAGCGTCACTTTTTTGGTTTCCGTTTTTTACACGAAATGTTCATTTTAGTTTTTCACACTTTTGTAGGACTGTAACGCGTACAAAACGCCGACGGGTTCATATATGTGTCGCAAATATTTACAATTCTTTATTTAAAAGTTACACTCTCGTGAGCGGTGTTCATACTTATTATAAAACGGATTTTAAACTCACGCGTATGTGACATGGACCCCGGACGGGTCCGAAACTAGTCGGACAATCCCGATATAACATACGCGTGAATTTAAAAGCAGTTTTTTACTAAGTATCCTGTATTTATTTTTAAAGAAATTTAAAAATTGACACACTAAGAAAGAAGGCGTTGAAGTAACATTTCGTTTCTTTTATTTCTTTCATCGGGAACTCTAACAGACGACTCCGTCTGTTAGAGTTCCCAATGACCAAAACTCCTCATTAAAGACCGGTAAAGCCTTGGTGTTTGATAACGTCTCCTGATATTGCAGATGTCCATGTGCATCGGTAAACACTTATGTCACCTGTCTGCTCGTTTGTTGCTAGGATTATATTATAAAAAAACATGTATTTTGACTCAGAAGAATTGAAAAGTATTAAACTCCTTTACTCCTTGAGTGACTACGAGGCCGCTGAAGGTGCAAAGAGTTTTTATATTGAGGGTTAAAAAATTTAAAATCATCTAATTACACAAAATCTGTTTGCAATAATTACAAATTATTTATGATAGTAAAAGTTTAATTTGTTTATAAATCAAATTTAACATTTGGGAGGAGTATCTCCGTTTCTGATATTTTTAAAATCCGTCCGAACCGGAATATTACAAATTTAAGATACTTTGTAATTCCGATAATTTCCCCTACAGACTAGGCACAATAATAAATTAAACATAATTAATAATTCAACTTTACTGTGAATTTGTAAGTGTGATTTGGAGTAAACAGTAATGTCAGATTTTTCGAGAAGCACATAACCAATAAAAGGGATTTAATATCTTCGATAAAGGGGTTCAGAAACAACCGCAAAAATCTTCCGAATTCGGGCCTAAAGATTTCCGCTCTTATAACGAAATGTCGGAACTCACACACAGTTGGCGCCTACATGTCACAGAATAAAAAGAAAGAGAGCCTTTTTAAGGTTTCTAAGATGAAAATAAGAATAACACCAACACACCTCTATCTCTATTATCCATGGCCTCGACTCTGTATAATCAGATATCAAAGTGTTCTTCTTTGTTTAGTATGTGCATCAAGATACTCTATAAATATGCATTGTAAAATATGGATTGAGGTTTGAGGTTATTAAAAATTAGAGGTATAAAACAAAATTTATTTTAGTGTCAAGAAATAGGCAACAACATTAAAATTTTGTGGTTCTGATCAAAAACATGGATGGGCTAGAAGCAGGAATCTACAACACTCCGTAAAGTGCTGGAAGGTTCTATAAAAAAAAGAAGGGCGAACAAAGAGAGGTCTATGCCTTGGTAGCTCATGATGAATCAAAACAAATCAAAAAGGTTTTATTCAAGCAGACTTTTACAAGCTTTTTGGATAAATCAAATATTTTAAAAGATACCACTGCTTCGGAAATGTTGAGCCATAACAAGAATTAACAAGAAACACGTTAACCACGCTTTTAAAAACAGATCTCCCAAAAACGAATTTAAAACCCATGTTAAATATAAAGTACATAACTTGAGCGACTTAATTCCAAACAGTTTTATCTTTAATAAAGTCTTCAACTATATAATACGCCTTAAGAAATAAGCATGTATTTAATCGCATCGCATCACATCGAATTGTTTAAACTATAACAGTTCTGTTTACTACATAATCTTTGGACACATTTTATTGGATCACCACACTCTTAGATTTATTCTTGGAATATAAATTGACGACACAAATTTCCCTCTCAAGTGATTTACGAAGGGAGTCAGAGTTGCGTCGCTTTAGGTAACTTTATGTCAATACATTTACCGCTATAAAATAATGTGATAAATTTTCCGGGGCATTTGACTAATTTACGTGTTTCTATTTTGCCGTAGCAAATGTGAATTATTTCAACTAAAGGAATGTTTTTTTTCTTTTATATGTTACAAGGGGCAAACGAGCAGGCAGCAAGCAGCCAAGGGCCTACCGACGCCCATGGACATCTGCTCGACCAGGAGGCAAGCCGATGCGTTTATTTAGAATCTAATAATAATAGTTTATAATCTAATTTTTAAAGAAGTTATTTAGACATCAATAGTTAAATTTCACTGTCAGGCAGAGAGTCAAAATGTGATATTTTTATGTCAATAAATGTACAATCGTGCGATTTGCTAAGAATTTTTGTTGTTGCCTGTTGGCTTGCCACTTTGCCAGTTGCTAGTTTGCCAGTTTGTCAGTTTGCCAGTTTTCCAGTTTGCCAGTTTGCCAGTTTGCCAGTTTGCTACTTTGCCAGTTTGCCATTTTGCCACTTTGCCACTTTCCTAGTTTGTCAGTTTGCCAGTTGCCAGTTTGTCAATTGTCAGTTTGCCAGCTTCGGTATTTCAGAACCGCTACAATTTATGGGCCTTTTTTATAAGAGCCATACTCATCTCTAAAAGACCGGAAAATCATCTGTGAGCCTCGTGGTAGTGTGGGAAGTCACTCCGTATGAATCGCTTGTAGGTTTGCCCTTGTTAATAAAAAAAAAAACACATTCGTAAATATTATTCATATTTACAAATGACTAACATACTAGCACGCAACACGCATATAAAGGAATTTTCCACATTTTCACTTCACAAAAACAAAAATGAGTAAAAGTATGTAAACCTTTTTTCCACACAAGGCCGACATAAAAGTATAAAGCCGCTTGTCGCGCGAAAGCGAAAACAAAATACATCTCGTATATTTATGGCTTCATCTTGTAATGTTATGTTAGCTGACAAACACTATAATTGTTTTATGGCATGGCCTTATAAATAATAGACTTCATGGCTACCAACATATAGATTTGCTTGCCATATGTTTATTTAAAACTATTAATTCTTTTTGCAACGAAATTATTATATTTGACAATTAATATACATATTGTCGTCATGACTTCGCTTTGACGCCATCTTATAGTAAAATGTATACAGGTGTGTGTAAATCTTTTGGTATTAGTGTGCGTGTGGAACACGAATAAATATATAGGCTAATAAATGTGTAAACATAATTACATAGATAATATAGATATGAATATATCTATATTATCTATGTAATTACATAGATACATAAGTTACATAGATAAACATAATTACATAGATAATATAGATATGAATATATCTATACTATCTATGTAATTATGTTGTATGAATATACAGAAGCAAAAACTTTTGGTACCATTTTACGAAATTTGTGCAAACGGAGGCCTCCTGTCTTTCTAATTACAGGTAGTGAAATGCTTGTAGCCGAATCAGGCAGGTGCGTCTGGGTAGCAGTACATAACATCGGCGTGAAGTGGCTGCAATGCTGTCACGTCAAGTGATGGTATTGTTGTTGCGTTGAATAAATTCCCAGTGGCCTAAACTCGTCATGAAAGGCCGGTAATGCGTCTGCTTGTCTCCTGGTCGTACAGATGTCCATTGGAGTCACTTGGCACTTAGCTGCCTGCTGCCTGCTCGTTTGCCCTGGTTACATTAAAAAAAACACACCTCTGATCAATCGTTAGCCTTTCTGCATACACGAAGCAGGTTTCCCTGCATAACTGAAATATCTTTTTGCAAAAACTCATTACAAACATGAAGCGTATCTTATGTATCTGATTTCAGAAAGAAGGAAATGCTAGTTGATACTTATAAAATAAAAGACCCCCAACGCAAAAAGGGAACAAATAACTAAAGCTAATTTTAATTAGATTCTCATTCACTTTGTATTACTATTTTTTATACGTTTTATTAGCGTTCTTTAAAGGGCCTTTGATGACGAAAGTTTAAATACGCCGAAGCGATGCGATGGAGAAACTTAATTTAAACTTGCGCTGCCAATGAGTTTTTTAATACTATAAGTAGTAGCTTATTGTCCCTGTGTAATGAGGAACTGTTTAAATATTTTCTTCCAAGAACTCTATAACGTCATTATAACTACATAACCGATCGGTAATGTTGTACGAAGCTTCATTACGGCACTGTATTTTATTTTCATATAAATTTACCACAGAGGTTTAATATCTCCCATTAATCAATATAAAGTGGATCAAAATGATACTGGCTGAAAATAAAAATCGACCAAATATATTTAAAAAAAAAGCAAATAGCGCATTCTATACTATTGTAAAACTTTGATAAAAATAAAAGTAATTAATGCACTCGTTAACACGAGTGCGTTAATTATTCACTTAATGGTGCGAGAGCAACAAATTAACAATTTGGTGCTCTCGCGCCCTCATATTTATCAATAATACCTTTTATCGTATGACCTTATTACATAAACCCACAGTGAGTATGAGCACTAAAAGGTTGAAGGCGTCGAGAGCAAGGTGTAATCTTTTGGACAGTATATTTTAAAAAACCTTATTTGTGCCATCAAATGAAAGTCCTCCATCTGTATATAAAAGGCCTTGACAAATCTGGAAGTATCTAAGCTGTCACTAAACAGACTTTTTCCGCTTTCGTATATAGTCTTCCTTTGATTCTTTGCTTAGTACCAACCGCCCAGATCTTGTACCGGCTACATCCGCCCAGTTACAGTTTCACATCTTGCGAGTATTATTTGAAGATAAAGGAAAATTATTTGCCATCTTACTGACAAGAGCCGGTCGTCATATAAACTATGCGTACAGTCAAAAATCGGTAAACGCAGTAAAATAAACAAATTAGTCAACCTCCTTCTATTCCTGAACGTCGGCTAACAAAATAAACAAGAGATTCCTCTTACGTCGAGATTCCCCTTTGTGTTAAACACATACAATCTACAAACACAATGTTATCCCAGCTTTCTATACCCAACTATACTAAATAATCCTTTGATGGGCTGAGATAGGAAGTTAGCTCACGAAACCTCGGGGCGAGTTCCGAACTGGGCCTGCACTTGACTGGTTCCTTTTGTGTTCAACGGATTGTGCGATGCCAAAGTAAATTATTTTCCATTTTTCTACAAACCATTATTCGGTAACGAAAATTTTTCAATTAAGACCCTCAATGTCTAAACGTTAACAAAGTTCTGTGGCCTGGAAGTAAAAGCTGAAATTTCTCCTACAAAATGGACTGATGATTTGACTTAACTGTTCGTCATATCTATGCCCAAGTAAAGTTACGACGTGTAGAGTTAGAGGCGTGACTCTAAAACAGTTCTGACAACTTTTTGACTGTGAAAGCCACGTGGACTTGTTATGGAAACATTTTACATGAAAATTTTTGGTGGAATTGTTTTTAAGTCAAATGTTGAAGTTAAAAATTTTAGGAACTGAGTTATCGATATATACTTATATACAGTCATATTTACGTTCAATGAAATAGAATTATACAAATAGAAATATACAAAAATTGTTATAAATATTTCATTTATTTATTTCTAATAGGCCATGTGTGTCACACTGCAGAGCAAAACCCTCCACATTTTAAAGACCTAGGCTACATATGACCTGTTCGCCATTTAATTTATTTAATGAAATAAACCAACGAGACAAAGTTTGCGGGAATCAGCTACATTTTTATACATTTCTTCATCGGAAGCAGTTAAACGTAATAATGTAGCAAAACCGCACTGAATTTGTAAGGGGCGCCGTAAAAAATATAAAAACAAGGTTAATGGATTTCGGTGTTTTTCAACGGCGCTTGTTTGCGACGCCCACGCGAAAATGTCGCGAAAAAACGAATACAAAAATGCGAAACACTCAAATTATTCTGACGGTGTTCGCGACAAATTTAAAACAAACTTTCTTTACGCCCCATCATTTAAAAACTTTTTCGTGTAATGTATACCTGCTTCCTCTATGTCATATTTTAAAGTGATCTCTCTGTAATATGAATGCAGTGCCCCGCTTCCTCTATTTCATTTTTAAAGATCATTTCTATAACACAAATGCACTGATTTTTATTTATGTATCAACCCAGGTTCCGACTACAGCTTCATCAGAAGATATAATACTCTAGCGATATCTCTACGAACTCTACCGAACCGAATGAGTAACAGATCCATCCATAACATCAGATAATTATATATATAAAGCTGAAGAGTTTGTTTATTTACTTGGACGCGGTTATCTAAGGATATACTAGTGCGATTTGAAATAAAAAAGGCCAAGAGCGTGTCAAGACGCGCTTATATAAACGGGTCCCGTATCTGATACGCTATAAACGTATTTGTTCAATAACTTCAAAAGTTGTTGTCCGATTTCGTTCAGAATTATTTTCAAATTGCAAAAACGTTTTGTCATTTACGACTTTTTTCGCTTATAATTGGATACAAAGGGCATAAATAAATGATAAACAAATGATGTATTAAAATAGTTAATGAAGTGTTTTAATTATATTAATATATTATTTTAGTAATATTTTATTATTTAAAAAGAAACTTATTTTAGTTAAAGAGACAAAAACAACTGTATTTCAGCGTTGAATTGACATATCGAAATAATTCTTAAACTGGCTGATAAAGTACGAAGAAACGAAGCTGTCTGTTTCGTTAACTCACTTGAGACCTAAAAGGTATTTGATCAGTTTATTATTAAGCGTGTGAATTGTAAAAATTTTAAAGGTTGTTAGCACTTCTAGCAACTGGTATAATATTAAAACTGTGACGTAAATAAACTTGATGTGAAAAAATTTAAGCGCCATAAGGAACCGGCGGAACCGGTGCAATTAGAAAAAATTCGAGAATCTCTTTCAAAAACTTTTCACTCATCTTTATACATAATACATACATACATAATCTTATAAACATAATTTCAAAGAGTTTTGTTTATTTATATCGCCCAGAGAAAACAATAATTGCTACATTAAATAACTTCCGATACAAAAATATTGTTTACATTGTAATCTACATAAGCAAAACAAGGTTTTGATAAATTTATCAAAGTATGCATTATTAATTAATTTATTTATGTTGGCGTTAACTTTTAATTAATAGTTAATTTGTTAAAAAACATTTACGTCACAATCACAACACGATTATTATATTATCCTTTAGTTATTTTAACGAAACATCCTTTATGATTATTATAATTATTAAAAGTGAATAATTTATTTTAAATCATATTACAAATACGCCTTCTCTGTCACTTCTAAAGTGTATACTTACGGGTTTCTCCAGGTACACTATTTTTAAATATAAAAACTGAAAACACTCACCTTTTTTGGTAGCGTTGGCGACTCGAACTCCTCGTCTTCCCGGCTGGATAGAGTCGAACACGAAGAGCAAGCGGAATCCGCGGACAAGGATCGTGCCCTGAGCCAGTCCACCTCTTCCTCAGTAGCACCGACCGCGATTCCATCAGAGTAATCACTGACAACCACGCTAGGGGTCCGCACGCATCTGCCCCTAGTTTCGCACCCCTCGCTGCCCCGTCTACCCAATTCCACTACATGAGCTTCAATCAGGGTCCTTTCTCTTCTCGGCGACATGGTTTCAGGAGGGGGCGTAATGTCGCGAGGGTGCGAATGACGTCTTCGCGGCTCCAGCTCAACCGCTGAGTCGTCGCTTAGGTCGCGGCTGCGTCGTCTAACGGCCGCTCGATCGTCGTCATCAGAGGAGCTGATGTCTTCTGAAGGACTGGTGGCGCGTGGTATGCGAAGGTACTGCATCGGGCCAGGCTCGAATTTACGAAGGAGCTCAGATACGCGCGGCTGCGCATGTCGGTTGACGCGCGCGTTCGTGGGCGCGCGCATTCCACCACTGTCGCTCTCTCGCCGCGTCAACTGCGGGGCCGGCTCCCGCGCCTGCCCTGGGGGCACTCCTGCGCCGAGCTTAAGGTAGAACAGGCTGTGACTAAGGGCTTTCTGGCGCAGGACACGGCGGAAATCGTCCGGAGGTGGTTGTTCCAGGCGAGGCATATTTCTGCAAGAAAATTGTTTCTAATTAATTATTTTATGTATATGTATTGTACTGGCCCAATACATAATGCCATATTAAAACCCGCTTTAGTACGTCATAATAAGCGAAGCGTGAAATACAATAACGAGTTTATAAAGAACAGGCTTTTCCAAGTTTTTAAGATAAAACCTAACCGGTTATAAACTATCTGCAAATGACGTAAAATGAAAACATTTAAATCAGATACAATGGTTCATTATTTTGGTTGAAACAAAATTAATGCGATGTAAATCTTTGGACCCGGCACCCGCACGGAGAATTCCTGGAACGCTACTAAATCTCTGATCTTAAAGGTAAATGCGCACTTCAAATGTCGACTTAGGCTTACATAAACGCAATCTTAGATAAGTTATTCGGTTGTCAGCTAAGACGCACTGTTTACATCTGAGCCAGATGTGCATCATTATGCCACTGCGCAAATTCTAGTATTTTCCCAATTCTCTCCATCTTTCAAAACAACATGTAACACACCGTTTTACAAATCAGCTGTTAAACGTCAGAGTTAGGTATTTTTGTTTAATTATTTTTCTATATATTTATTTTAGGTGTTTTTAATTACTATATTCATTTAACCTGCAACAAAATGCTGAGGCGAGAATCTATTTGGTTG
>JANCMC010019893.1:779806-816363 GCA_024363005.1 Charaxes varanes
TATTTATTTTAGGTGTTTTTAATTACTATATTCATTTAACCTGCAACAAAATGCTGAGGCGAGAATCTATTTGGTTGGTATTCTTTCTAGCTAAGTATAAATATTTTTAAAATTAAATTTAAATTAACTTTTTAGTATAGTTACTTGCAATTATACTTATTTCGTACTAGTGGCCCACCACATCTTTGCAGGGGTATGTACATTATCGAAGTCTTCATACGGATCCCTAATATTTTTAAAAATACTCTATCGCCTATGTTCATCAGGGATAATATGGGATTTTAATGGTGAAAGAATTTTTAAAGTTGATCAAGTAGTTTCAAAGCCTATTTTTTTATAATCTATACATTTGAAAAATTCTTACAGTGTTAGATAGCCCATTTATCGAGGAACGCTATTTCATCACGCTAAAATTTAGTCTAATTTTTTACCTAACTTTACGCGGATGTCGGAAGTCGCGGAATAGCTAATGTTAAAGTATTTACAAAAACGAACGTCTAAAGATGAAATTTGACAGGAAAGTAGTTTATAGTAAATGGACACCCGGTTTAAGGGCATGTATAATTTTAAACGGACGGAGTTGCAGGGCACAGCTAGTAATTTATATTTATGTGGTAGTTATAGTATAAATATGTATTATAGGTAAATTTAAATTAGCCATAGTTGTATATTTAAGAACAATCATTTATTTGAGCAATTGATCAGGACTAGAACCTGCAAAGAATAGTGAAAGTGAAAAACTTTTAACCAAAACACCCAGTCGTTCGTAACAAGAAAGTTTACATGGGACTAGTTGAACTTGGCCCACATTGTTAGCAGCTGCTATAAATATATTATATACATACTTACGTATATTATGGCTTAACATTACTATTATTTATTAATATCTATTTATTTAATAAGAGACTTTTACTGATTTATATGGTTATTAAAGTTTAACAAACCTTAATGTAAATTTCCAGAAGTTTCCCGAAGGATAAAACGCGGCGTTCAACTGAAACAAAAAAAACTAAATAAGACATACAATTCTATAAGTATGGAGACCATAAGACCCCTGATGTGTTTTTTAGAGTTCCGTATTGCTACAAGAAACCCTTATAGTTTCGCTCTGTCCCTCCTATCTGTACTTTATCTGTCCTCCTACAAGGTGTCCCCCTCCCCCCAGGATTTCCACACTAAATGATTTTGAGCGAAATCGGATAAACTTTTGAAGTTATTTGACAAATAACTTTACTGCGTATCAGATACGGAACCCTTCTTTATAAACGTGTCACACACTCTTGGCCACTTATATATTTTAACCGCTACGTACAATTCGTGTTCTGCTTTTTGAAATAAACATATTTAATAGCTTTAACTGTTTCTGTTTCTTTAGTATCTCAATTCTCACACTATGTTTAAGAGATATAAGGCAATGTACAGACATTAAACGACTGCGTAGGTTTTAACAATGTTGACTGTAGTCAAGGAAAGTGTGGGTGGATTTTGTACCTCTTTTATTAGTGAGACAGACTCTGCTAATATGATGATTTTACATTTAACCTCAGTTGTATAGTCGATCAAGAAAGTGCTTTACCATTTTGGATGACAGTTCCTACTTAAAGAAAATTTTGCTAAGGGTTATTTTTAGAAATTAACGTACCCTCCTACTAAGCTTAAATTAAAAGCTTGTATTAGGAGTGGGTGCGACAATACCCCAACGGTGGTGGGGTTTGAACGGAGTACCTTGCGGATTTCAGTCCATACCTTATACCGTTGAGCTATTGAGGCTCTATAGAATTCATTTTGATGATCTTTGTTTTGTATATAGAAATTGGGTTCACAAACAATTTGTTAATGTGTAAATGACCATGAAAAAATATGTAAGTGCTTATATTTTTTCTGAGATGCAAAAAAGTCTAGTCCATACCTTATAGCGTTGAGTTATTGAGGCTCTGTGGAATTTGTTATGAGATCTTTGTTTTGTATATAGAAATTGGGTTCACAAACAATCTGTTAATGTATAAATGACCATGAAAAAATATGTAAGTTCTTATATTTTTTCTGAGAAGCAAAAAAGTCCCTTAATCTCGTTATTTTTATATAAAACACTGAGTGAATAAAACCTAATCCTTTCTATTGTCAACCCTAGTTTCTTCGCGCCACGCCTTTCTGTGTTATTAAACTCATCCATCAAAAATTTGTTACTGTGGTAAACACAAAGCAGCCATGAGGACTCGACTCGACTCGACTCGACTCGACTCGACTCGACTCGACTCTAGTAGACTCGGTTGTCTTGTTACTTGTAATACGTATACCCTAAGTTATCTATCTTTAAGCTATTGTTGTTTTTTAACTTGAAGATATATATATATAACCTATAGCCTTTCTCGATAAATGGGCTATCTACACTGAAAGAATTTTATAAATACGGACCAGTAGTGGCCCGTTGACGCAGTGGGCAGACCATGTCTTCCGTTCCGGGGGTCGTGGGTTCGAATCCTGGTGTATTATCTACATATATGTATTTATATATTTGTACAACAAAAAATATTTTTGTATAACAGGCGTCTGTTACCTATAAAACAGGCATTGTTTACCTTAAGAACAGATGTCCGTGTGTCACTTAGTCCTGTATACATTTATTTATTTAGATCAAATATTCTAAACTTGTTTATCGATAGCTCCCACGTAAAATGTTGTAATCCCAAAAACCCAACTTAACAGTAGAGCATTAGAAACGATTACTAAATTCATAATTTCTTTTCCCCAAAAGCAATTTAGTAAAGGAAATTATTCAAATTTTATGGACAACCCAGATGGATTGATGGGTAAAATTTCGTATATTTAAGTTTATGTATTTAAAGTTAAAGATGTGCCAGTAAAGAATATTTTATACCTAGAGTAAACATTTTGTGATTTTGTTCACACATATAGCTCTATATTAAGTAAGATGCGAATAAAGGTTTGGCTAATTATTGATATACTAATTATAGAAACGGCTTTTAAACTCACGCGTATGTTACATCGGGATTGCCGAGTTTAAAAGCCGTTTTTATAATTAGTATGAAGTTCTCAAGTATTGTTATATCAATTGCGTCCAGTTCGGTGTCAATAATTGATTATTTGTTCGTCGGCATGTCTGCCATCATATCAACGTCTAGCAAAAAATAGTCTAGTGCCTCACCTGATGGCAGACGGCGCAGAGGTCGGGCGGCGCGCGCGGGTTGCAGGCGTCGCAGGGCGCGCGCGGCCTCGTGCGGCGCCCGCAGCGGCCGCAGCCAATGGGTCACCCATCTATCGCCCGACCGCGATAAGAAATGGTTAACCTAGAGATCAACTCAATTGCTTACGTTAAGACCTCCCCAATGTAAACAATATATTTATACTATTTAACACTACGGAGATAAAGCGTTCATCGTACCTGTGGAAGCAGGCGGGGGCGTGACGACGCCATTTTCTTTCACAACTTTATTGCTATCTGTAGTGACTCCTGTAAAGAATAATTTAAAATAATTAAATTGAACCCTTTCAAGTCAAAATCAATGTGTTTTATTCATATAGACCTTTTTATGTGCTCTTATTAACGTCATATATATTATTATATATATGACGTCCATAAGTAGTTCATAATGATATTTCATTATGAATTTTTAAATCATTTTTATCTATAAAATCAAACAACCAAATAAACTTTTCAGCTTTATATATTAGTATCTCTCCACGGTCGATCCTTCATTGCCGAAGATCGTGGTTCTGGCGTGATTCCAGCTTTGAATGTATATATTTTTTTACTTTATATTCTAGCCCGATTGCAAGTTAACCCCGTCTGCCATGGACCCAACGGCTACAAAAAAATATTTTCATCCTACCAATCCACCGGGGACGTCAATGTGCCAACATGTTTATTTGAAAAATTATAACGCAAAATAAGTCAAATTACAGTTTATATTGAAATTACCTTATAATCTATCACTTACAATAATAAAAAACCATCGTCAAACTTTGACGTAATCTTGATTTTCAGCGTGGCTTGAATGGAAAATGTCGGTGCCTCTCGGGACGTCCAACGTTATAAGCTACGGTCTCCTTACAGATTACATAAATAAAGATATTTATATTACCTGAGGAAGGTTATCCTCCCTGTACCCGCAGTACTTCACAAGCTGCGGCCAGTTCTCAAGGTATTCGACGCAAGCGTGTTTCTGATACAGTTTGAATAGCTCACGAAAGATCACACCCCTGTAAGTAAATTACGCCAGTTACTGTGATCCCCTCTATAACACGGTAGGTTTGTAGATAATTCCCTTCCCGGGTGGTTCAACATGAATGCATATTTAATTGCTCTAAAATTTTCTTCTGAAAAAAAGATAACTCTATCAGAGAATTCCGTCGCCTCTCTTAGAGAGTCGTCTAAAACACGCAAGTTATTAATCTAATTCGCATTCCTTCCCCTCCACTAGCCCTGCATACTCTAATAAAAGAGATGACCGGAGCCCGGCTGGCTCGCTGCCAGAGCTCCGTTATATTTCAGGCGATCCTTTTACACGTTTTATTAATTTAACTTGAAAGTTATTCTCTAGGTTGATACCGCGCTCTCTATGCTGATTTGATGTCAAATAAAGATCTTATGTAATAGACAATAATACATTTGTGTATACAATTCTATATTCAATAATGACGATTACATTGTTGTATATAATAATATATTAAAAAGTCACTGGTAGATTACAATTTATTTCTTTATAACGTTCTCCTGTAACGCTGTGAATTTGGGGTTGCAACAACTTACTTGGGAGATATCGACATATAGATTCTGCAAATAATAATACAAGTATATCATGACATCTGTCGTCATAACTAACGTCAACATATTTTTTGGTAGTTCAGAGACCAGTTCATCCCGCAAAGGTCAGCTATTCTTACGAGATAATGTACTCCAACCAATGGTCGTCGACGACCAGGAAGGCCGTGGAAGAGGTGACGAGATGACGTGGAGGTGAACTTTGCAGGAAAGTCTCGGATTCAAGAATGTAGGTCTTTGATTTAAGAGTAATTAGGTCTTTGCCCAGCAATTGGACACTATAGGCTGATTAAAAAAAACATGGATGGACGTAGTGATGGCAGATGGTCTAGTGTAATGACCGAGTGGTGACCTAAAAGTGGTTGAGCAAATCCAGATCGTCCAATGACAAGATGGATGGACGACATAAAGAGGATGACGGGAGTTAGAAATGTTTTTCTCTAAAAATTCACACCCGTCCACTGAATTCCAGTATTTTAAAGTGTGAAAGTAAATATTAAAGATGCCTTAATGACTCTTTATGAGGGGTACGTTTTTGCCAAGCGACATGGGCCCACTATAGCTGAGGATATCATCATCATCATTGCTTATGGCATACTGCTTGGCCTAAGACTAGGACCATCCTACAATCTGGACACGAAACGCGACAACAATACCATCACTTGGCGTGACAGCATTGCCGCCACTTCACGCCGATCTCATGTGAGAAAGAGGTGCTAGTACCTGGAAATGCCGACCCAAATCGGGTCAAACGAAAAGACAAGCGTGGCGCTACCTCTAGTTTGATTGTACAATAAGGTTGTCATTTTTAGGGTTCCGTAGTTCTACAAGGACCCCTTACATGTCCGTCCGCAAGGCGGTTCCCCAACCCAGGATTTCCAATCTATTAGATGTAGAGACTTGAAATTTTACGCAGACGAAGTTGCGGGTGTATAGTATAATGTATATATGCAATTATGTCCATTAATTAGCAAATAATATTTCGCAACATCCTTGTGTCGTTTTTTATCAAGGCGAAAATTATTAGAATGCGATAAAAAATCGGCGTGCGTCTTGGCATTGTAGCGATTCGATAGCGAGCAATCTACGCATTTATGTAAGGGAAGTTTTTAATTTTTTTTAGGTATTGAATTAATAAAAATTAAAGTTGTTATCTTGGGGGTTTTTTTTTTCTTAGATGTGTTTGACGTAAACCTTAACTAAAATTATTCGCAGGCATATATTTAATTAAGCGTATAGCTTAGATTGAGACACTCCGTTCTACGATGACGGACCAACGGGCGTAGCTCGCCACGCGTGCGCTTCTACCTTCAGTGAGTGTACTATTCTAGTGTTGAACCAAGCAGTGGATCTAGCACAAAAATTTCGAACTGTTCGAGTCGACTTTAAAAAGTATTAGAGCTGGGCCCACAGCGGACCCTCCATAGTGTCAACGCGGGTTGCATTAGCATTGATTTAAAGCGTGACACGATAGACTTGCCTTCTGTAGGTCTAGCATGAACATTTTCATCGTAAATATAGTCGACATCGTACGGTTCGACATGTTCGTGCTAAGGCCTCAGACGCCGTCAGCGTGTACAGTCATGTCGGATCCAATTATATTAGATAGTAAAAAGCAACAGTCCCTCTCGTCAGGGTTTAAATTTTGCTTAAAGAGCAACAGGCTTAATTCCTGTTAATAATTTATCGTAAAAACCTTTGAGAGTTTCGAGAGATTGGACTTTGTGTAAGTTCACAAAGTTTTGTAGTACTTTGTATACTTCAAGGACAAAAATGTACAAACACTTTGCGGTATGTCTGACTCCGGTATTACACACTTTAAAAAAGGTCTGACTAACTGTTCTAATTCCGATCATAGAAACTTCCATCCCAAGGGGTTTTATATTGTATAATTGCTAATCTACGCTATATAGGAAAAAATGCTCCATATACAAAATATTGGAAACTCGAACGTAGCTCGCGGTAAAAACTAGTTTTCTGCATGACAAAATGGGACACGCTAAAATAGGCGTAGCAAATGAGCGTTATTTTTTTAGGGCTGATTTACATCGGGCGGCCAAATGCTCCTTCTACCCGTACTCTATGAAATTCTTTTAGATTAAACAGATGTAGAACCCTTTTTCGTTGTTCAATTAGCGTTTCCAAAGATTATAACATTTTTCTAGTTTTGTGCTCAGTGTAAACGCTAAGGACAACTTTCGTTTACACATGCTCTTATTCTAAGTCTATGGTACAACGATTTTGCTCAATTCGGGGAACGATACTCGTGGATATACATAGTATACGGTGAGAATCGCAGTCACTAGTGCGTGCCGACACAAGTAATGGCGACGCAAGTAGTGGCGACTCAAGTAGTGGCGACTCAAGTAGTGGCGACGCATGTCGTGGCGACGCATCGTCACTTCAACTGACGGTATTGAATCGCTGCATTAGATATTTCACATAAAAATATAATCTACGACGCGAGTGGAGTCACTGGCAAATGCTAATGCTAGCAGGCCACCATCCCGCGCCGATGCCTATTCCGCAGCAACCTCCGCATCAATCGACGCCTCACCAGTTCAATGTACACGCTAAAAACTTTGTGCAGGGCCAAAATCACACCAAAACTTTCACACCTGACAAAAACCAGGAACAAAAACCTTTAGCGACTCTTCCGCCGTCGACTCCATCGGTGAGTTCTGCCGATTCGCTTCCAATAAAAGATCTGAAAATAAGTAAAGGGCCAGGTAGTCCGAAGCACGAGCGACCGGCCGAGGTATCCGCCACTAAACCCCAAATATCAGTTGAAAAAACCTCTCCAACACTTAAAACGGATCCCACTAAACCAGCTTGGACACCAGAGAATAAACCTCAGGAGGTGAACCCAGTTCAAAATGTGGCAAAGACGTTCCCACCGGCAGCCATCCCGTCGGCTCCAGCCAGCGCTAAAGTCATCCCTGTACCTGGTAAAGCCACAAAGGGACCGACTGCACCATTTTCCACCGGTAAGCAGCCGCCCAAACCTGCCGTACCAGCTGCAGTACCCATTCAACAGTCCGTTTCCACTCCGAAAGCACCATTCGGCAACAGGCAAAAACGTGAGGGAAACGCTAACCGCTCGCCGTCGACCGACAATGCAGAGGTCGAGAAAACTGTGCCCGTAGAACATCCTAAACGGGAACCTCCTTTGCCACCCAGCAAAGCTCCAATGCCAATTTCCATCACACTGCATTCGCAGGGGCCACCCGTGATCGTAACCAATAAATCTCCTTTTGGTCACTCGAGGAAAGCTGTTGCTCCAGTGCCTGAACCTCCTCCGGTGCCGCAGCCGCCGCCGCCTGCGCCTACGGCTTCAGACTTTCCTCCTCCTCCCACTCCCAGAAATAGGGGCGAACCAGTTCCTCCCCCGGTGGTGCAGCCTCAACCACAGCCGGCCCCTGGGAAATCGTGGGCGAGTCTTTTCTCCAATAAACCTACAAGTATAACAACAATGACATCACCTGCCACTATACCCGTCGAGGAGCCATCGAGCCCTACCACTCTGACTCCGCCGGCCGCACCTAATGTTCAAAAGCCAGTAGCGAAGGTGCCCCCGTTTGACGCATCACCTCTGCAAGCGACCGTCTTAGACAAGAGTTCTCCAACCCCGCGACCCCCCACAACAGCAGCGCCAACAATATCTTATTCCGAGAAGACGTCTGTGAACGCTGTGAGCAGCGCCGGCCCCACTCCGCCGGCCAAAGCTGTGACAACCCCGACCGTCGCACCCGAAGTGCGCGATGTGCCCGCGCAGAAGGAGAGCTCCCCAGCAGTACCGATTCAACCATCACCGTTCAGCGATGATCCAAATTCATACAGGATGGGAGGTAAATATAAAGTATCATCTTTCATTTATATATACAGTGCAACGCTTAAAAAATTTTCTAACACCTCATAAGTACAATGGGGTGTCTTGTATAGAGGTGGTTACATTGGACTATGATTAATTTTAATTAGGTAAACGTATCCGAACCCGTTGAAACAAAAATGACTATTGTACAATTAAGGGGGTTGGAAAATTCGTAAAATACAGGTAGGTTAACAATGCTTACTATCTATATTATGCATTTGTTATAAAAAGGATGTGTTAAATATATTCATACTGTAAAGGTATAGTTTGCATAAGGTCGTATGGACAGTTCTGGGGGATTTTGAGAAATCGTTAAATTGGGAAATTCCTTATATTGAGGCTCATTAAACATAAGGTTACACTGTACAAAGATAATAAAATTGGAAACAAGAACGTTTAATTAACATTATTTAGTAGATGAAAAATTAACGGTCACTTGATAAATTGTAACTTTAGAAAACTTTTTGTCCGATTTATGAATAATCATTTTTTCTATACAAGTGTACAGAGATTCATTTAATTAAAAAGAGATACTGATGAGTGTCATAATGATGTGTATGTAGAGTTGCACAATATTTATTATGTTTCGTAGTTTTATTTCTACATAAATAAAACAAAAAGTATTCTCAATCAGTATATTTTCATTTCAGAGTTCCTGTCCAAGTATCAGCTGGACAATCGTCCGGTGACCCTACTGCCGCGCGGGCTCACCAACCGTTCTAACTACTGCTACGTGAACGCCATCCTGCAAGCTTTGATCGCTTGTCCTCCGTTCTACAACATGCTGAAGGCGCTGCCGTACCAGACCCGTCGCGGAAAGTCCAGCACACCTGTTATAGACTCCATGTAAGTTTTAAATTGCGCTTTTCACTTATACTTAAATACTAAATAATGATAAGTTACAATAAAAAGGAATGGCCTACTAAGAATAGCCTAATAATTTTTATCTGCTAAACATGAATTTTCGCAAAATAATTACTAATTCTATAAATTAATAATGCTCGCTCACTTAAACACTCTTTACCTTTGTATGATGGAAAATCATACAATCTTTAATAATTGACTTATTCAGTTTTCTGAACAAGAGTATGTACAGACAAGCAAAATAGTGAGGTTATTGAAAACATTTTCAGGGTGGAGCTGTGCTACGAGTTCAGTCCCCTGGCCACGGCCACGCGCCGCGGTCGCAACGAGGCGAGTGCGGCCGGCGCCGGCGCCCCCGCCGTGCCCGCCGGGCCTCCGCTGGACGGTGCAGCAGGCCTAAGGGTGCTGCGAGCGCTCCGCCCGTTCCCTGGCTCGCAGGAGGGCAGGCAAGAGGATGCTGAGGAGTTCTTGGGGTGCCTCCTAAACTCATTAAATGATGAGATGCTTGAAGTACGTTTATTTATGTGATATAATGTCTTATAAATCGATGCATGTCGGCTGCACACATGACTCATTTTTACATTCTGCTTGAACCAAGTGTGCAAGTAATACACCAGCCGAAGGGTTCAGCTATATCACGTAAAGTTATCAATTGTAAACAGTTTTTATGGAATTTTTTCAATGAAATTTTTGCTAAATTGCACTGAAGTTATTTTAAACCGTTAAATATTTCAGGGATGTTGAAATAACCAGACAAAATTTTTAAACTGTTGTACTGGTACCATTAATACTCTATGAACCTATATATTGGTAATTATACAGATATCACTTACAGGGAAAATAAGATTTTACATTTTATTAATGACCTGTGCATGTGCACAACCATTCATGCTGCAGAGACAAAATGTGTACATTCATGTATTTTTCTTCTTAAGAATATTAGGAATTAGTTTTTTTTATATATCTAATATTCTCATTACCACTCCATATTATATGTTATATTTTCTCTTGCAGCTAATAAAGCTTGTTGAACCAGAGGAGCCAAAAGACACCAATGGGAAATCAAATGGTATTGTTGCTCCAGAGCAACCTTTGGAAGAAGATGATGATGATGATGAATGGAAGGTAAGTTCCAATGAGTAACCAAAAATAATTGCTCATTTTGTTTTGCTATAAGTATTAAGGACTAGGGATCAGAATAATTTGTATAATTGTCATAGTTCCTAATGGAATTTGCGATGAAACCAGATAAAATAGATTGAATAGATAGAAGAACCAGATAGAATAGATAGAAGAAAATTTTGTTGACAAAGGTTTAAATTGATATGAATGTAAAAGATTAGATATTGAATGAATATAACATAACAGCGATAACAGATATTCACCACTAGTAAATTTCGAGTAAAATAGACAATGAATCTGTAATCGATTATTACATTATTTTTTTTTATAACTCTTATTTTTTTTCACTTGCATCAGGAACGAATACACTTTTTTATAAGATTATCTTACAATGAATATTTTTATTCTCTTGTTAAAAGAACTAAATGTTTTGGAGAGGTGAGAGGACTTCGCCCAGCTGTGGGACATTATAGGCTAATAAAATTAAAGTTATCTATATTTTTTTTTTGGTATTACAAGGGTCAAACGAGCAGGCGGATAATCACCTAACTGACTACCGACGCTCATGGACATCTGCACCAATAAAAAGCTAACAGATGCGTTGCCGGTGTTTAAAGGATTAAGGCCACCGGGAACTCTCACAAACCAAACGAAACGTGACAACAATACCATCACTTGGAAGTGACAGCATTGCCGCCACTTTACGCCGATCTTATGTTAGAAAGAGGTACTGGTACTCAGACGCGCCGGCCCAAAAGGACTGCAAGCGTGGCACTACCTCTAATTAGAAATATATACATTTTTGGAAAAAATTAACCAAACTGCATAATTACCCTGCTGTTTTTGTACCACTTACCTCATAGACTCTAATTTAGATTTCTCAAGCTCAAGTTTCGCATCCCAAAATATCTTCCCGGAAAGAGGGTCAGCACCAGCTCGCTTCAGAACCTCCTCGAGAGCATCCCGAGCCGTGCCCCTAGGAATTGGAGGTGTTGCAATTTGCTTTTTCCACGAGTCACCCAAGTTTTTGGCGAATTGTGGAAGAAAAGATGAGGCCATAAAAGTGCTGAACTCCATGCATGCGATGAATAATCGTGGAAATAAGGAAACGTTAGAGGTATGCATATCATTTTTCTAAGTCAGTAATTGTCACTATGAAGTAAGTCCTTACAGCATATGCAGCCTATACATGGACTTATTTTTTAATATTTAGCTTTGTAACCTTGGACATGAATCCTAACCTGAACTGCATAAGTTTTAATGTCATATAGAACAGGAAGAAAATATTCAGGCATGCTTTCAATATTCTTAGTATACTCATAATCAACTTTCTTGCAATAAAAAATATAATATAATGTAACGCCACCTAATGAGCAAGTCTTGACTATGCCGAGCCACCCAATGTGACACCATCTTGGGGGACAAAAGCCCTTAGCGTGTGCGAAGCCCAGCCGGGCCAAGCCAGGCCAAGCCAAGCTGAGGCAAGGCAATGCCAGGGGATTACGGGCTGTTTTCTACTAACATATTAATACTCTCCCAGTACATAAACATGTAACGTCTATATACCTATAGATAAACGTCAATACTTGACAAACGTCAAAGTTATAAACCTACAAAATTTGAGCAGAAAACCTTGAAAAATACGTACCAATCACCAGGTTCACGGCGAGGAACGCTACCAGGTAGAGGTGGTGTTTAGACATTTTCGCGGTACCACTGACACTGATTCCCTTCAGAAATTGAGCATCGCGCGGCAGACGACCGGCACGCGCGATGGTCGCCGTTAGAATGAGCACCCCGCGCCACCCCAGCCCTTAAAAGTAAAGGTGCTTCACACTAGACATTATAACCTTGTATATCGCCGGGTGCTGTTTTATCTCGGCCCCGTAGGAGATGATCTAAGCGGTGATATTTTATCTGAATTATTGCGATAATAGATAACCCGACTGAGGGCTCTTGTCAGATCAGGGTGCGAGGAAACCGCGTAAACTTAGGGTCAATAGCTGTTTCCCGCGAATTTGTCCCTGTAAAATTGCTAGAGCCCTAGACCGCTCAGGGAGACGGTATCTGTGAATCTCCAGCTGGACGTGTTTTTTTACTTCGGCCAACCTGCGTTCGAAGTCTTTTAAGTGACTTCCAGGTTGGCAAAGGCAAATTATGCCAAGGTCATTTGTACCACCCACTGGTAGTAAGGAGCGATCGTAGAGTACAGTCGCTCGCCTGCGTTATTCTCACCTTACCAGCTCTGTCCCCAAAGAGCTCTGGTAATCATACTCACTTAGTAGGAAAGTTATTAGAATAGTATTTTTTGGCTAGGTTGGGTTCCGCAGTCTGGCAAATGCTTTACCTCTATTAAAATGGTAAAAATGGTGTAACGGTAGGACTGTACCTTGACTCATATAAAATTCTGTTGGTACTGGACCACCAGTGTAGGTGGCCTTCCTCTCAGCGGCAATGGAGTTATGGTTCTCGTACATAGTCATCATATTGTCGATGACATCATCCAGCGTTATGAGGAGAACCTGAAAGGAGGTACAATTAGTAGCGACCGAGGGAGACCGTGATATGAATCAGGGATTAGTCAACCACTTTAACAACAACAACAACACAACACAGGTTATATGGAACACGTATAAAAAGATGGGTCTTTAGACAAGTAGATATAAATTATTATGTGAATATTTAAAATCATATATTTTTAAAGTACATTGGTACATTGGCCTCTACGGGTCCCCGACTTTCGCTTGTGTGCGGTGGTTGAGTGTTGGGAAGTTTAATGAATTATGTTATATAAAATAGCTCATGCACTTTAGTTGTAAGTTATTTTTCCTTGTATTATATTGTAATTTCAGACGCCTGTGTGGCAACACTGGTAATCAGGCGTGGACTGCAAAGCAGCTCAGACTCAGACTCAGCTCTAGGAGTTTGATTGCTTTTTCTGTAGCCTGTATATTTTTCTTGTTTATATGTTATAAGTAATTTTTTAGGTTCCAAAGTACTACAAAGAACCCTTATAATTTCGTTCTGTTCGTCCGTCCCTCCGTCCGTCCGTCTGTCTGCCTTTATGGTGCCCCCCCCCCCCCTTCCCTTTCCCCAACATTTGGATTCAGAATACCTCCAACTTTAAAAAAGTTTCTTTTGTTTTGAATTAATTTAACATTAATTTATAATGAAACGAAAGAAGATCATGTTTGTTTTATTTGTTGTTAAAACTAGGAAATAAGATCTAGTGATATCATAGTAACAAGTATTGTTTATACATTTGAGGATTTTGCATAGCAAACACCGCTATTATTTACATTCTACCAGTTCGTCGTTGAATGTCCGGCAGTGAGGAGCTACAGTAGTCTGCGGCCACTAATCGATGGATCGATTGCCATCGATATTTGATTTCACAGCCACCGATTGCGTCCCAGCTGCAGCTACATTCCACCACTGAAACTTGGAACTGCTCCAACTGGATGTGCATTAACTGTTACAAGGTAGACATTATTAAAACTAATTGGGTACCGAACCATTGTAAAATAAATAAATTAATTAATTGGCCTATCTATCTATATATTAAAATACACATGTATTTTTATTGATTTGTTTGATGTTGGGAGTTACTATTTTTTCTTTTTCTAATATTATTTATTTATATGGATTACAATTTCCGGAAAACAAATTTACACAGTGCGCGCAGGAACACAGAGATGGCCTATAGCAGTCTTCTACAACATCCTGGACATTGCTGCTGCTAATGCACATATTCTGTACAAGGCATGTACCGGATCGAAGGAGTCCAGGCGAAAGTTCCAGCATAAACTTGCAATTGAACTGAGGAATAGACACATGCAGGAACGTGCACTGGAAAGAGAGAGACAGGAGGCACTGCGGAAAATGGCAAGGCTTTCTGAAGGGAAGACAACAACATGCCAAGTGCGTCGCAGTTGCAACAGAAATCGCAGTACAGAGAAATGTGCCATTTGCCACAAGTACCCTTGTCGGAAATGTAAGAAAGGATCTCCATTTGTGTGCAAAAATTGCTAAAAAACTAAACAAAAAAAAAACAAAAAAAGAACACTGTACATAGGCCCTCACATTTTGTTGACTGTGCTCACAGTTTATCATTTTGATTTCTGTGAAAAATATTAATGTGTGAAATAAATGTTTTTCTTTTCTACTGAAGTCGTGTTGTGTTCTATCTTGGTGGGGCGAGGGACCAGGATATACGCGTCCCTTTTAAATGGAAATACCTTTTATTGTATCCCCTATTAGTGAAATACGTGTCCATAAAGATAATTGTTGATAATTTACGTTTTCTATTATTAAATATCTATCCATTAGCTACGCACCACGGGTGCTTCTGTCGTCGGTTATAAAACACATACATTAATATTTTATTATTGGTTTTTTATTATTATTAACACATATACACGTATTTTATTAAAGCGTTGACGAGAAGCGTAATTTAGTTTTTGAGTAACAGATAGGTGAGTTGTAAATTAAGTTACTTTTAGGCAAGAATTACATTTGTAAGTTTTACTCTCGTAATTGACATAAAACAATACTGTAACCTGGTAACAGTTACCTAGGTAACCTAATGAAAACTTTTACTGTAAAAATAAAGACACTGACAGTAAAATCTTTCAAGTGTAATGCAATGACAAACAACTTAAGTAAATCTTTATGAGAGTCTGAGAATAAAACTTATAAGGATATCTCGCCTTACATAATAATATTAAGTATATTATGCAATATGTATGTTGGTAACAAACATAAAAAAACATATACCTACTTCGAATTGAGACCCTCCTTCTTTTTTTGAAGTCGTTAAAAAATAATTACTGTTTAATTGTTTGTTCATATCTTATACATACCCTCCATCCGATTTCGATAAAACTTTGCCGATCGAAAGAGTACCTCGAAATAAGAGACCCGTATTTTTTTTATCTGCGTATCCGCACGATTTTGGGGTACAGCCCCCTCCAAAGTTTGGACGATTTTTCAATTTTTGCAAATATTTCCTAAACTACAACAGATATTAAATTTTCTTTTTAACATAATTTGCAGCATATTGCATGACTGTAAGGGTGGCGTTGCGTCGTCCGTATTCGCAAAAAGTTAATAACGGGGGACGGGGTACCCAATACCCCCATTTTTTTAACATTTTTTCTTTTTCTTATTCATCAAAAGGAGGCCGCTTTTACATAGAATACGATGATGTATAACAAGTTTAGAAAATTAATAATTGTAAAAATAGAAAAATAATAGTAAAATTTCAAAATTAATAAACTTGTCTATTTATCTTTTATATTTAACTCTTTGTCAATCTATGCTGTCCTATTGTATTGAAACATGGGGCGGAGCAGCTAAGACACATATGATATCATTAGAAAGGGCCCAGCGAGCAGTACTAAAAGTAAGCCTTAATCTACCCAAACGATTTGAGACATCTAAACTGTACGCTTTAACACAAGTATTGACAGTTAGGCAATTATACATTTTGCGACTAATATTATGGCAACATAAACTAATTGGTGATAACATAAACCCTATCAATAATAATAAAAGACTAAAATATAAAGTATTTATAAATACGCGTTTCCGCACTTTCTTTGCCAATAAATTCCAATGCTACCTAGGTAAAAGTTTATATAATAACATAAACAAAATTTTGTCCATATTCGATATGAACAGGTATAACTGCAAAAGCACTTTAATAGCATATTTGCAAAACCTGACGTATGACGAAACGGAAAAACTACTGACATAAATATAGACCTCACAGACACATACACACACCAACACAAACACACATACACACTCACACACGCACGCACATACAGGTGGTATTTTCTTCACGGCTTACGGTGTAAGGTAAGTTCTTAGAATTCGGACCACTAAAACATCAAACTACAAAATAATTATGAAAACTTTATTGTAAAAAATAATCTATTTCAGCAACTCTCATATCGCACTGAATAGAAGAACTATTATACAAGCTCACTCGAATGGCGTACAAGTATCTCTTTTCCCGGAACTTCAAGACGTATATCTTAGTTTTGGGGAGTACGCCACCGTTAACGACGGCCAGTGGCATCATGTTGCACTGGTGTGGGACGGAAGCAATGGCGGCGAACTTACACTTATCACAGAAGGCTTAATTGCGAGTAAATTAGAAGGATATGGCAGCGGAAAATCTCTACCGCAGTAGTAAGTTAATTTGCTCTAACTTATTTATTTAAATTATCTTGACTCGTGCAATTTAAAAAGAGGATACTTGATTGTTAATTCTCAATAGCAATATCTTATGTAGTTTAGAGTACCTTATGTAGTTTTAGTCCATTTATAGCTTTTCTTTTTATAATGATATGTTTACTTTACAGCGTTTGGGTAACACTCGGTAAGCCACAGTCGGATAATCCCAAAGCCTACACTGAATCAGGCTTCCAGGGACATTTAACAAAGGTGCAAATATGGAATCGCGCCCTGGACGTAACCAACGAAATTCAAAAACAGGTTCGGGATTGTAGAACCGAACCAGTATTATACAACGGATTAGTGCTCACGTGGGCAGGGTATGAGGACACAGTTGGGGGTGTGGAACGAATCGTACCGTCGCACTGTGGACAGAGAGTTTGTCCAAATGGTTACACCGGTAATAAGTGCCAACAACTTCAAGTCGACAAGGAAGCACCTAAAGTCGACCGTTGTCCGGGCGATCTATGGGTTATCGCCAAGAATGGCTCCTCCGTTGTGAACTGGGACGTTCCCGTGTTTAGTGATAATATTGGTGTAACTAAAGTGTTGGAGAAGTCGGGTCATAAGCCGGGACAAAACCTTGCCTGGGGCGCTTACGATATCGCATACGTGGCATACGATTCCGCAGGAAATGCTGCGACCTGCACGTTCAAAGTAACCGTTCTTTGTAAGTATAGAAACTAATAATATTTAATTATAATACTATTTTTGCTCAATATGGTGTATACATAATAAATATATAACATTTCCAACCTTTTACAGACGAATTCTGTCCGCCTTTACCTGATCCTCTCGGCGGATACCAATCGTGCCGCGACTGGGGCGCCGGTGGTCAGTTTAAGGTATGCGAGATAGCCTGCCGCGACGGCCTGAGGTTCTCACAGCCGGTGCCACCTTTCTATACGTGCGGAGCTGAAGGATTCTGGCGACCCACTAATGACCCATCTCTGCCACTCGTGTATCCAGCTTGCTCACGTAAGTACTGTACTACTTTCGAAGTGATTTCTGTTTTAATAGTACTGCAACCAATTGTAGAGACAAATTTATTAGCATTCCATAGATTCTTACCGTACCGAAGCCGAGTCTATCGTGTTGCAGACGACGGAACCAAGTCAGAGCCTAGAACTAGCGATCCAGGTGTAGGTTTAAGAGTACTCTTTAAATTGGCCGCTAATAATCATCTTCACTGCCAGTATTCCTTCCCCTGCCGTATGTGTGCCTGGATGAGCCTACTAATGCAGCTTTAGATGTCCTTTTTTAATAAAGAACTTATATAGTTTTTGACATGTCAAGGTCTTTTAATAAATTGTACAAGGATTTTGCTTATATACCCCTCGCTCGTTTCAGCTCGCCTCACTTCGCTTCTTTCAGTTGGTTTTGCAACCGATTTTCTAATTCGTTAGGTGAAAGTACTTGTTCGTTTTTACCAGATGATCTTTAAGGATGTTGGTCAATAATAAACTCTATTATTAACCCTTAAATTTGCACAGAAATAGAAATTTTATGTATAGTGACCCTTAAATAATTTGTTACAGCTGCTTCACTCGCACAACGTGTTTTCAAAATATCGATGCTATTCCCAAGTTCGGTTTTATGTAACGACGCTGGGCAGGCGGTGCTAAGGCAGAAAGTGCGCAGCGCTATTAACCAATTAAACCGAGATTGGAACTTCTGCTCATATGCAGTCGACGGTAAATATATCCCAGATTAAAATTTTACTACTTATCAGCACGAAGAGTAATTTAAATTTCAAGAAACTAATAAAATTGGTGTTTTGACATGGCCTGAGGTATTAGATTATACTTATGATGCTATCTGGTAGACATATAGTAGACAGTCGATTGAAGACAGGAAATAATCGATAGTACGTATTGAAGTTGGTATTACAATTCAGGATATTCCAAATGAAAAAGTTCCAAAAAGTTTTCACAATGCGATGTTCTGTGCATCCTACTCATATTTACACAACTAGTACTAAACAACTTCGTCAATTTTTTTTTTAATTTTAGGTACCCGAGAATGCAAAGAGTTAGACATCAACGTGAAATGTGATCACCGAGCAAATCGTCAAACTAGACAAGTATCATCACCTGCTAGCGTTCCGTCCAAAGACACATATGTGTTAGACGCCATCATACCTGTGGAAGAGTAAGTTAACCATTATGCAATTAGTTTCAGGTCGACTTAACTATCAAACTACTAGGTGTCGGCGTAGATAGTAGACTGATAAGTCTGGATGTAACTCAGTGCACTCCTGAATATGATATTATGTTATGATAATAATTTAACAACACGTCGCTATCAAACGGTTATACTTTCACCTGTAACTTAAGCACTAGAACACGGAGTCACTTCATTATTAATCAAATCCGCATGTATCTTTATAAACACTATTGCATGATTTTTATCTGGCACATAGGGCGAGGAGCAATAGGGAGGGCCGACAGATCGGCGACACGTACAGCATCGAAATCTCGTTCCCGGCCGTCATGTGAGTAACACGTCCTGCACTAGCACCGCATTAAAATTGATCCATTAAATATTTACAAACATAGACGAGTTAAATGACTTCGGATCGTTTGGTGATAAATGAAATATAATATCTCCTAAAAATTTTGCGTCATACCGCAGTCAGTTAGCACCACAGAGATTTTGTGCCGTAACCATCGAACCACGTCTTGTTAGAGGATGGCATCAGGGATGCATTCTACAAGGGTTATTCTGAGGATAAATAGTAAAATTGAAGCAATTAATTTTTACAGTTCGAAACCAGCTTTATATTTTTTGTGTTTTCGATTATTTTTTTAGTCGAAATTAATTAGACCGTTGCTTGAAGAATGGAAGTCATAGTAATATCTTAAAAGATCTATTCATATAGCTGTATACCCAATCGACGACTTTTCTTACTATATTTAGTTCACTAATTGATTTCTTCTCGTTTTAGCGACCCAGTAATCCATAACGGTAACAACGAACGCTCGTCTGTGAAACGATTACTGGAGAAACTCATTCTAGAAGACGAACAATTCGACGTACGAAACATCTTACCGAACACCGTCCCAGACCCGGCCAGCTTGAATCTTGAATCAGATTACGCTTGTCCTCTGGGCCAGGTCGTTATGGCACCCGATTGTGGTAAGTAAGCAAACACTGAAGGTTCTAGTTTTGGTAATGAGAGTTTGGTAATCATCAACATCATTTTCTTATGATTAATTCTGCACTGTTACGTATCTGTTTGTACCATAACTACATATTAAAAGATTGCGATAACTTTGCAAATTATATCTCGATCCTAAGATACTTTTAATAGGAAAACTTTCGAATATCTGAATACCGTCTGAAAGTGCACTTTAACCATAAATTTAGGACTGCGGCCGATTCTAATTAAAGTTTGAATTAAGATTTATAACTAAAGATTAAATTATTGCATAACATATTAGTGTGTAATAGTTATATAGTTATGATATCACCCATTTTGCACTCGGCATCGTGTACTAGAGTATTTAGAAAGTATCCGCGTTAACATCCAAACCACTATATCGATACATCCCACGTAAGTTATTGTAACTCCAAATTCCCAGCTTTACAGTAGAGCGTTACAAACAACTAAATCTTTTGTATGTTGGTAAAAATTCACTATAATCAGGCTTTATGTATGTTTCTTTTCCTTCATCTATTGCTTTTTTTGCCAGTCTGTCAGCCTCCTCATTACCCCTTATACCAATATGCGATGGAACCCATTGCAATCTCACTTCTTTCTTTTGTCCACGTAGCTCCAAAACCTTTGCGAGTGCAACATAAGCTATCGATACACCTCTGCGACCAGAGGCGCATCGAGCTATATGTTGTAATGCACTTTTACTATCGCAACAAATTAAAATTTTATTGCACGAAAGATTTTGTGCATATTTCAATGCTTCAGAAATTGCAATGAGTTCCAAAGACATAATGGATAAATTACTAGTTATCTTAAAACAATTGTTAGAATTAATCAAGCTATGAGAATCATAGAAGGCAGCTCCATTCATACCATTAACATTTTTAGATGCATCTGTAAACAATGTGTACCAACCGTAATAACTATCTAAAATATCTCTAATGACATTCATTTTTAAAATCATGGGGTCATACGACCTTTTGGACTCTGTTAGTGTATTCACAGTTCTAATAATTTTTAGATCGTCCGCGTACATAAAACAAGTAGAATTTATAAAACAATTCGCAATATCATTAATATATATATTAAAAAGGATAGGTCCGAGGTGCGAACCTTGAGGAACCCCTGATTGTATGGATTTGAGAGCAGACTCAAAACCACCCAAAACTACAAAAAATGAGCGATTGATTAAGTACGAATGAAACCAACGCAATAATGATCCAGATATACCATACTTAGATAATTTATATAATAGTATGTCGTGAGGCACTGAATCAAATGCCTTACTAAAATCCATGTAAATCGCATCTATTTGTTTATTTTTGTCAATCGCCTCCGATATATTTTCAACAAAAGATACCAGGTTCGTGGTAGTTGATCTGGATTTGACAAATCCGTGTTGATCATCACTTAAATACTTCCGAAAATAGCTCTGAAGATATGGGCACAATATTGCTTCAAAAATTTTTGCAAAGTTAGATAGTAGTGATATGGGCCTGTAATTACATATAAGACTATCATTATCATTCTTAAATAACTTTTTTGTACATCGCAGAGATATGCTACTGATCTGTGGATACTTGTAAATACTTTTAAAAATTAGATTTCCCTACAGAGCTTAAATCAAGAAACAATCAACGTGGGGAAGCTTTAGCTATCTAGAATTAACAGACATTCCTTCGCGTTCTCGCACCTAACTTAATACAATCCCGGCTATAATGGAAAATACTTTTTCGAATGAACCCAATTTTTTTCTTTATTTTTCACTCAGTGACTGTTTCTTTTTGAATTATATCATTCACAAATTTATTAATTCCAAGTGATATCGATGTTGAAAATTACGTTATTAAGGCAGCTCTTTAAATATAATTTATCTATTAAATATAATTTATCTATTATATATAATTTATCTATTAAATATAATTTATCCATGAAATATTATTATAATTTATTTAGGTTATCAGACAATGTTTGTGTGGTTGCTGTATTTTTTCTGACGTGTTTTTTTTATCCGTTTCAAGCAATGGCAAGTTGTCTGTCTGATCAATGATAGTCCTCAAAAGAAGGCTAGGAATCTACCTGTTATGACCTCTAGATTATGGATATACCTGTTATGAGCTCTAGTTTATGAATATACTAGTTATAAGCTCTAGATTATGGATCTACATGTCTCTGAGCTCTAGATTATGAATCGACATGTTATGAGCTCTAGATTATGAATCTACATGTTACGAGCTCTAGATTATGAATCTAGCTGTTACGAGCTCTAGATTATGAATCTACCTGTTAAGAGCTCTAGATTATGAATCTACCTGTTATGAGCTCTAGATTATGGATCACTTGCTATTTCCTGTAGGCTTTCTACATGATACAGGTAAGAGTATACAAGTATCGCTTACCTAATCTAGAGTTCTCTTTTAAAAATGGTGCCATATCTAAGAGATCATCTTCTTTCTCTTCTGGATCATTTAACTTGTCAACATAATCTTCGTGCACATAAACATGACATGTTGTGCAAGCAAGAGACGCCTCACAAGCACCTGTTTAAAATCATACAGCTTCAAATAAAATATCTAAGATGTACTAAAACTTAATGGGTATTTCCTTATTGGTAGTATTACTTGATGAGTACTATTACTCGTTGAGTAGTATTAATCGTTAAGTAGTATTACTCCGTAATTATTGTTACTCGATAAATGAGATTACTTCTTTATCAAAAATTGCTCTGCAATAAAATGGCTTAGCAACTTCTCAAAACTTTACTCAGCGTTTTTTGATAGAGGCCCCATCATAAGATTTAAATTCTTAAGCACTAAAGTAAATAAATAATACTAATGTACATTGACCGCGTCACCTTGTTGAGATTGTTGATTAAAAATTAATATTAAAGATAAAAGCGATATTAAAAACTTGGAACTGTTAAGTACCAAATATGAGCTGCATATTGAGCAAAATTATTTTACAATTTGTATTAATAATAACCTGTATATATGAGCATATAATATACTTAAAGAGCGTAATTTAAAATACGATATATAAAATTTTAAAATTGTTTTTTTTTTCCTTTTATTTTTTTTAATTGTTTGTAACATAAGCAAAGATCGCTTCGTGTAAAGCATTAGTAATTGGGCAAGGTGACTGCGGCCGCTTGTTGGTCTTCCACGTTTTTTTTTTTTTAGAAAAGAAATCATTTTATGAAAGAAAGTCTACTTATTTAACTTATATGCATTAATGGTGTACAGTGATTTGTGGTTAATGAAAGTCGTTTAGTTTTTTCGATGCCATAATTGGTATGTCTACTTTTAGGTTACTATTACATAGAATAAGTAAACTGATAGAAAGGACAGTTGGGCCTATATTTCTGATTTTATAATATTTGTGAATTGAATGAATCTATGGTCTTATCCCGTTTTGTCGAAAAGTATTCCAACTAAAGGAAAATTTTTAAAAAAATATGCTATATTTTTTTCTATTATACTTTTAAAATGAATCGGCAATGCCTTTAAAAACAAAATTTTCTTATTTATCTAAAGTCAAACAACAGAAATGCATAACCAGACGTCCTTTTTAAATTTTACTTCTCATTCTATACATATAAAAAAAATATTATTCTGATTACCCAAAAATCTGATTTTTTGAGTTAGGTCAGTTTATTAGCATGCGATATATCGCGTCGCAGAATTCGAAATTGTAACCTAAACCTTCAGGAAGCCTATTACGCAGCAAATGCATAAACTCATAAAGTATAAAAATGTCGTACGGACCATGGCACGACTCTAAGAACTATATTCTATTCAATCAAGTTGTTATAATGCATTCACAATATTAATCTCTTGACGTAGTGTATGATTAATAGATTCCTTATTACTTCCTGCACTGCACAAGGATAATTTCATCACAAAATAGCGTCCTGTGTCATGCTCGGAATATTCTCGTGTGTTTGCCTCGTGTGTGTGTATTGCCATTCCTTTACTCATCATTTTATTTTTGGTTTAGCAAATTGATTTCACTTTAACAAGCTATGAGTTAATGAGGTGGGTGTGTTTTTTTGGAAAGGAGTTATTGCTTCGTGCTATTTTAATGTATAATTATTTTACACTAGTGCTCGCAACTTCGTCTGAGTAAAATTAGCCAAAAAAAGATTCAATTTTAGCTAGTGATGATATATGTACATCTTCCTTGATAAATGGGCTATCTAACACTGAAAGAATTTTTCAAATCGGACCAAATCTAAGCCCAATTTTAGTCTATAAAAGCTGTTACATCTTCTTTATTTTTATCTATTGTATTGTCATCGAAAATACGTAAGTACACCATATCTGAGCCTAACGAACATCAGGAATTGGTTCATATTTCACTTCCAAGATTTCCAAGATAATTAGGTAGATCCTGGGTACTAGTCATCACAACACTCTCCTCATAAATCTGAGGCATTGACCTATCTATTTTTTTTTATATTTTAGTACTTTTATATTAAAAGCATTTAACTTTAAAAGGTTTTTTACCTACATTATTTTTAAGATTAGTTAGTTTTTAAGTCACTTAAAGGCATACCACTTTGCCTTTTAGTTTCATAGAAAAAGGAAAGCAATGGAAAATACAAGGAAAATTGCCAAATATTTGCTAGTCTTTTGATCAATAAAAATTAAGTCCTTTCAGGTGGGTGTATCGTTAGACGGTATTAAAGCAATTAGGCGCTTTCTGTAACGAGGGTATTATTGTTATATTTTTGTACAAGGACAAAATATAATAATTGGGCAGGATGTTTTTAACTGACATTTAAGTGAGAGATACTTCATATTAATTGTAAAATCAATGTATTATACATATAATATTTATGTCGTCATGTCCGCGCAATTAATTTAAAGTATTTTGTTTTTTTTTATTATATATATTGCTAGTTGTCGCCCGCAACTTCTTCCGCGTAAAATTAGGTGAAAATTTTCAGCGTAATGATATATAATGACTATAAAAGCCTATAAGCCTTTCTTGATAAATGGGCTATCTAACACTGAAATAATTTTTCAAATCGGGCCAGTAGTTCAGGAGATTAGCACGTTCAAGTAAACAAACAAACTCTTCAACTTTATATATATACAGGACTATATGACACACGGACGTCTATTCCTAAAGGAGACAACTTAATGCCTGTGTTATAGGTAACAGCCGCCTGTTATACACAAATATTTTTTTTAGAAATTTATAAATACATACATGTGGATAATACATCCAGACTCGAGGTGGGAATCGAACCCACGACCCCCGGAGCAGAAGGCAGGGTCACTGCCTACTGCGCCAACGGGCCAGAATTTCATCTTTGTACGTCCCGCGGTCGTCGAGATTCCATTTTAAGCGACCTTTCGCATTTATATATTATAGCAAGGGGTTAACGTTTCACCTAAATGACTACCGAGGCTCATGGACAATTTTACCACCAAGAGGCTCGTAGATGCGATGCCGGCAATTAAGGAATGTGTACCATTACATTACGGTTGCTTTATGAAACGATATATAACACTTTGACGTTAACTAGCAATTATTGTCACGTCGCGTTAAGACACAAATGACTAAATCGTTACCTGACGTGACATAGTAAATTATAACAGCTCAAATATTCTATGACATGCGACAGTGTTCTCACGCGTCCGATGTGTCTATAAATTACTTTGTTATAGATCTCTACTAAGTGAAAATTAACTATTAATTTCCACTAATTTTATCAAAATAGCTAATTTTTAAATAAACCGATTAAGTAGTTATTTTTATCAAATTACTGTTTCATATCTTTTCCTTATCTCACAGTAAACTCGCCGGTAAACTGTAATTCCAAAATCGATGCCTCCCACCTAAGGTAGGCAACTTAATGCCTGTGTTATAGGTAACAGCCGCCTGTTATACACAAATATTTTTTTTTAGAAATATTTAATTACATACATACGGATAATACACCCAGACTCAAGGTGGGGATCGAACCCACGACCCTCGGAGCAGAAGGCAGGGTCACTGCCCACTGTGCCAACGGACCAGTCGGTAGTCGGTAGTATGTAGTGTGATTGCATTAAAATAACTGTAGTAGGAATTTTCATGTTACTTATGAATTCAATACGGAATTTTTTTCCAAGTTATAAGTAAAGTAAAGAACACTTGACTTACAGCATACAATGCAGTTGGAGATACGATTTGTGTCTCTGAATGATACTCAATTTCTCGTCGTTCTGAGAATAATTTATTACCAAGGAATCCACGCCACTCTTCTTTTGACTCGACAAATTCCTTTTGTGTAAAAGTTTACGTTCACGGAATTCCACATATCAGATATTTACTGCATTTAATCTTAAAGTTTAACTTACATTAGGTTTACAGAATAAGCTCTGTTAAAATTTTAATTGTAAAATTAAATGATAAACAATTAGATAGACGAAGGATTTTTGGCTTCCACATCGACAAAGCCTTAAGTTTGTGCTAAACGTGAGTGCAGCGATAGTAAACCCTGGCTTGGTATTGAACCACGAACCATACGGATATAATTCTGCCCCTGTAACCGTGAAGCAATGGAAGCTGTAAATTTGTTATTTTTATCGAGACGTTTAAAAAACAAACCTTGTACATTATTCTTGCTAAAGATCAGAAACGGTTGAACTATTTTAAATTTTGTTTGTTTCGTTTTATTCCCCTTATTTCCGAAAAGATATAAGAAAAAATAAGAAGAGTCGAAAGATTATTTAAAAAAAAAGCAAAAAATACGATTTTGTCTTTTCTTCATATAGAGGACGTTAGTACTAGACCCATCCGTTCCATCTAAAATTATTATTTTATTAAACATTCAGCCAGTGTAATAGCCGATGGGTTAAAATTCGCGCAGGACGTTTGCCGCGCCCGCTAGTTTAAAATAAACATTTCGTTTGCATTCAATACTCTAATAGTAATTCAGGATATTTACAAAAGCGGTTACGAAAAAATCCTGAAATATTTTATTTGAATAAACATTTTCATCGGGAGGCTTTCATTGGCAGAGCTCATTCGAACGGAACGGCGCATTCGGCTCCTTTTCACGCTACGCCGGTTCCCCATGAATGACCTGCCCCAGGAATATTATAGCTCATAACATGATGTGGGTCACCCCCACACCTTTGTTGATACTGTGTACATATGTGATAATGCTAAACCAACACCGAATAAGTACGGCTACGCTTTCTTCCATATTTAGAATAATATTTACGTATTCTTAATTTATTTTCCTTTTAAATTTAAGATTTTTATTTATTCTAGTTAATAAAGCCATCAACGGCATATACATCATAAAATAGCAGAGTTACAAGGTACATATATCGGGTGCATTATCAAAGAGTAGCCAAATTTTTTTATGAAATTCTAGATGTAAATAATAATTATAAAACAACGTAAATTATTTAAAAATACTTGTAATTAGTTAAATAATGAGATTTGAAAATATCACAAAAATTGCGTGGCAACCTACATGCTGACAGATGACGCATCTTATGTACGTACATACATCGACACGTAAGTTACCGACACCTATCTACTACCTACAGTGAGACACGCGCACTACTAATTTTTATTTCTAAAACATGTATAGCGTATATATAAATAGCAAATTAATTTAGCATTCCAATCTTACGTTTTATGTCAACAAAAAAACTCACCTATTCATTAGTTCCATGAAATAAGGCAATTATATTGCTGCTTCTGTTATAAGTCCTACTTTTAATTCTGTGTCTTTGTAAACGCGTAAAGTCTTTTTCATAAAATCTTTGCGCTCCGCGTAAACTTTCACCACCACATCCACCGCCGCACGCACGCATCATCTCATAATATCCCATAACTTATTTAATGATGTGCAGCCATTTCTTTTATTAATCAAAGAGGAAAACCTCTTTGAAAATATTTTTATATTAATAATAAAAAAACATATTTTAATCACCGAATCTTGATAGACGTCAACTGCTTAACTATTTTTTTTATGAAGTAATAAGACTGAAAGAGTTTCTATTATACACAACGGTTAATATGCACTGAAGAACGAGGGTGTCAAGACGTTCTATGTTTTGGAGAATAAAATGGTTAAATATTTAAAAAAAAATCAAGCTTTTTTCTTTCATTATGGATTATGCTACTGATTCAGAAGTACCTGTCAAAATTTGGCTACTTCTTGAAATTGCACCCTGTTTATAAAAAAAAAAACTTAAATGCTCTATCAATTATAAATGGCTATAACATGCATACATTAACCATTACAAATTTATTTTTTTAAAGGTATAATTTTAAAATACAAAAATAGAAGTAATATTGTGTAAAACTGAACTAAAATATGCTTATAACAATAGTTATATAATAGAAAATAATAAATAGTTTGACAATAAGTTAAATTAAAAAAAAAGAACCCTTAAAATTAAAATATGATAATTAATTGAAAGATTACTTATGTAAGCAATATACATATAACGTTGGAATTAAACTGCAAAAAGTTGATCTTTACAGTTTAAACTTAAGTTTATTTAATTTGAACAGTCGAATTGAGAACTTCTTCCTGTTTTGAAGTCGTTTGAAAATTGTCCAATCATATCTATTTCTTTTTTGTGTATGTCGCATGTATGGATATTAAAATTGGATATCGGATAAAAGCCCGATTTTACGTAAAAAATGACAAAGGTGTGGGAGGACGCCCACTAAAATACTTTATGGGTGTCTTCGTTTTTATTGTGTGGCAGTAAAATTTGCATCAGGAATCGAAGTACACACTTCGGAAGCGGTCGTAAAGCGATCCTGTGTTGGTCACACGTTCTCATGAATAAAACGTTTCTATCTGGCGCGAACTTCTAAGAAAAACACTCTGCGGCGCATTGTTAAAATTGTAAGGCGCTCTCCGCTATTGGATTTTTCTGCTTACAACTCTAGCTAAAGCATCCCAAGAGGTACTTTACTAGGGAACTACTTTTGTACTTCATCTGTATCTTGAATATTTGATGCTTTGGACATCTTTTCATGACATTGACTTGACAACGAGCAGACGGTTCGTCTCATGTCAAATAACACAGAAGGTTCGTAATTACATTGCATATTCTTTATGTTTATCTGTGATCCTTTAATATTTATAGAATTTTTGTAAAAAATAAAAACTTCAAATTTAACAGAATATAATCCAATCGAAGGCTGTGTAGTCGAAAGCTTTAATGGATCAGTAGTTAAATTTAGATATTCGCTTCTGTGTCTAGTGTCTGTCTGTGTGGCTAAAATTAAATATTTAAATATGAGAGTGCAGAGCCGTGTTGCAGTGGCGACCTGTCAGGAGTTGCATTCGGCTTGTCGGTATACTGAACATGTCTGGGGGTATTCCTGGAGCAGCATCGACCGGGACAGGTCAAACGGAAATAGCGCCAACTTCGGACACGTCTGACAGCTTTAGTGGCGGCTTTTGAATAAAATAGTCGCTCGTCTAAATGGCTTTTCTATTTACGACTCGCATATTTAAAGTACATATACTTAATTTTGGTAGTTTAACTTTCGTGTGTGTTCACTGCGGGGTGGGGTGACATGTCCAAATAGATTTTACTAGGCACATACGAAAGTTTGCTTTTTGTTTTTACGTGCAAAAAAAGAGATATTTACGTCTCTTTCTTATTAACAAGGCACTCCGGGGGGCCCACCAGAATAAGAATAATATTATATTTAGTGTCGACGAATGTTTATAGACGTGAGAAGTATATCTTCTTCTTCTTCTTCGACGCGGGCTGCTTTTCCGCACTTAGTCGCAGTAGGGCGATCATTATGCGTGAGGGGGGCTGGTTGGCGTTTACTCCATCCAATTCCGCTCCTGCCAGACGTCGAGAATCCGCTGGGGCTTCTTCAAAGCTTCGAACGAACGATTGCACTTGGGGACCTACAAGACCATAGCATATTCCCTTTTCAAAGGCCGGCAACGCATCCGCAAGGCTTTGAAAGAGTAGTTTTCAATATCTGTATATAACAATAAATCGTAGTTCGTTAGTCTCTCTCAAACTCTGTTTATTTTTAAATTCTGTTTTCTTCTTTTGTTTAGTTATTTGTATATTCCCAGGAATTTTAAGAATAGATAATAAAAGTGGCCGACAGCGTGTCAAGACAAGTTTATATAGAAGGGTTCCGTATGTGATACACTATAAACATATTTGTTTAATAACTCCAAAAGCTGTTGTCCGATTTTGTTCAATATAATTTTACTAAAGTGTTATTAGCATGTTCTATCAACATGGCAAATTTCAAGTATCTACGTCTCTTTTACGTTTGTCTTGGTTCATTTTATTCTCTATAACAATTAGTTGGTCATATTTCAAATAGGCTATGTTGCCTTTTTCTTTTTCTTCAGCTAGTTTGACTTTTAACGTTTTTCGTTTTTCCAAAACTTCCTTAGAGTATTTCCTCTTGGTACTCCGATGTTGACATTCCTTAGAATTATTAAATACATGAATTTTCCAAACATAAAGTTGCTTATTCTTGTTTTGGTGTGTAGTCTAAAGGTGTATTAGCATTGCTGCTAAATACAAAAATCATTTGGTTTAGTAAATTTTCATATAAAGCGTGAGGAATTAATACTTTCGTCATTTCAAAGAGCGTAGGGATACAAAATGTTTCGAATGTCTTTATAAATATTTACTAGGCCTTTTGAGCAGCAAATTGTCCCTAAATGAGCCGCTTTAACTTGAAACACAACTTTCTGAGTGAGAGTTAAGAGTTTGGCACAAATTTGCATACAGATCTGTACCGCTTTGATGATGCATTTGAAAGTGCCGCTCTTACCAGGGCTCGCTTTAAATGTAAGTTTAGTTCTATTTGCATTCATTAATACAGTTAAATATTCACAATATTCTTATTTCATTTTTCAAATTAATAATTTTCTTGAGTAAGTATTGGGTTTTGACTAAGCATCGTGTGTGTTGTTTGCGATATTTTAAATATTTAAGCTTTCCGCTGCAACTAGAAAAGCTTTCCTTTTCATATCTGCAGACTTACAGCAGATCACAGTTGCACGAAAATTCTTTAAATGTTATAAAAGATGTATTCGATTTCAAATAGAACGCTCTACCGAGTTAGTTATTTGGTATGGTATTTACAAAATCCAATATACGTAAAAATCTCGTCACGTTGTATGTTCGCGATAAACTCTGAATCTACTGAAGCGTTTTTCATAATTTTTTTTTGACTATCTGTATTGTATTCAACTTTTAAAAATGAATCCTGATATCCTTTCGTCATGGCATCACATTTTACAGGCTTTACCGATTTCGCTAGTTCTTTTTGTGTTGTTTGTTATTGCTAAGGGAAAATTCTTATTTAATAAAAATTAGAAAATTTAAGATTAATTTTCCGTGTAACTTTACGGGAACGAGGACGGGGACGTTCGGATCGGAAAACGTCTGCAATGTTTTGCATAGATTATTATAGATTTAATACTTAAGTAAATAACTTAAATAGAACCTTAAATATGCGCCGAGTTCACGCCGATCTCATGTGAGAAAGAGGTACTGGTAGCCGGACGCGCCGGCCCAATTCGGCTACAAGCATGGCGCTACCTCTAATTAAATAATAAATATCATACATATGACATTCATAAGAGCTTATAGAAAATTCTATACGAATGAAAGATTTTGACTTTGGACTTTGGACGAATGAAAAAGTAGGAACAAATCTAAAAATCTTATAATAGAGTTACGCTTACTTTATTTATTCTTTTTTATTGTTTATGGCTGACTTCGAGCCTATTTTAATTACAAAATAATCCAACCATATTACTTGGAGTTTTTATCACATCAATATATATAAAGCGAGAGGCCACCTATCATGAAATCTCGAAAGCCGCGGGACATACACAGATGAAATTTGGCAAAGAGGTAATTTGTATTTAGTAGACATTCGCCAAGAACCATTTTTAATTTTATTCGGACGAAGTCGCGAGATACAGCTAGTAGTTTTTTGTTATATCTGGCTCTCTGGAAGTTGTCTAATTGCTGATTAAATCTTGAATGTACCAGGCTATTTGTGTGCATGAGGTTTTATTATAATTTAGTGAATGAATAATTCATATTTTAAATTATTAGCACTCGCACACCCTCTTCTATATCATATGCATAAATAAAATTTAAGAAAAAAAGATTTTTTAAACACAAGCTTTTTGGTTACTAAAATGAACTACAAAGTTTAAAATAATTTCGTTCTAATAATAAATACGCCACTTCATAGGTACTTTATAATCCAGTTTCTTTTTTTATAAAAACGTGTTTCGTTAAAGAAAAAAGGAAGATGTAACACGCTTTTCGCGGATCAATATATAGATACTTAAAATAAGATTATAGGAAAAATTACTTGTAATAAATAAATATATATATATGCAGGACTATATGACTCACGGACGTCTGTTCCTAAGGTAGACAACTTAATGCCTATGTTATAGGTAACAGCCACCTGTAATACACAAATATTTTTTTTAGAAATATATGAATACATACATATGGATAATACACCCAGACTCGAGGTGGGAATCGAACCCACGACCCCCGGAGCAGAAGGCACGGTCATTTAACACGAATATTTGAAGTAAAATGTCATGGCTATTATTCTATTTTTTTAACGCTAACAAACAATTAAAGTTATTAAGCGAGTAAAAAATATTTATCCGTTCTAAAAAGCAATTATCCGCTATTATATCGGTAGGGATAATATTTAAAAGCTGCTACTCGTATTCGAAGGAAATTAAAACTTCACTATCGTTTAAAAAAATAAAAAGCCCGAAGCGTCTTTAGCCTCCTTCGTTAACGGGAAATCTGATACTATTTTAAAAACAGATAATGTAAAATCTGTTGAAAGAAAATAAGTTTATAAAGGGATTAAGACCCTCAGTGGCTCAACGGTAGAAAGGAAGGTACCCGATACAAACCCAGACACCGATGGCGTATTGTCGCACCCATTCATGACTTAAGCTTTTAATTCAAGCCTTGTAGGGGGGGAAACGGGAATCTTACACAACCTAAAAAGGACTCGCAATATTCTTTATACAAAATAAAAAAAGAAAATTAGATTTTTCGTATAGAGTTATATGACTTGTAACGTAAATAAAAACTTAACATTCTGGTTCACATTAAACTTATCCTTAAATGACAAGGGAGAAATTCTGAAATTCTCGTAGTTTATTGTTTTTGAAAAAAAAAGTTTACGCTCTGTGATCAAATTTTTGAAAGGCAATGAACATTTTTTTTGTCAAAAATGATTTTATTAGCGTAATCTTTTAATAACACAAAATAATCTATTTATACAAAAATAGGTTTATTATTTATTGTCTTGAAAATTACCTTTCTACAAAGAAAATTACGGCAACGATCAAATAAATAAATAAATAATTATTTATAATTATCTCTAATGAAATTTCACCTTAAATAGCTTAAGATAAATTCCAAAAAGGTTTTAAATTCATTTTTTTTTAACCTAAAAAGAACTAGATCTAACGGCTTTAATCAATCAACGAATATATTAAAATTGTCCCTTTAATAGACGATTTAAGCAAAATTAAAAACAATAAGGTTTGTCAGGTGTGGGGTTCGAACCCACGCTCCCTCTCGGGAACCAGAGCTTAAATCTGGCGCCTTAGACCACTCGGCAAGATCATTAAAAAAAATCAACGTCGAATTTATTTGATAACTAAGTGATGCTTTGAAATATACTTGCGTGCAACTGAATCGTCTAAAGCCGTACATTGGCACGGAAGGTTGTTTTTTTTTTATTTCTTTCGGAAAACGGCTTTTTATATTTTCATAAAACTTTTTTATTCGATTGCCTGATTATTATTCTCATTATACAGCAATTTTCAAATAAATTATGTCTAATCTCTTTAAATAAATACGGTCAAACTTTTATTAATCTTTTATGCCAATATACGCCTCGGGTTGATTTAGTTGCACGCGAGTGTAGTATGCACAAGATATAAGTTTTAAACTATTATTTATAACCTACTTTAATAAGCATTTTGCGTGTATTGTAAATCCAAGACACCTGTTATACAATGACATCGCTCGAATTATTTTATGGTATATCATTTATTCAATACACTTATTCTAAATACGTTTTTAAATATTAGTATAAAAATAAAAACATTTAAAAATATATAAAAAATAGATGTCCACCGGCAGCGGAGCAAGACATTATTTAATTCTGCATTTGATAATGACTCAAATTAGCAAGCCAGGCTATGCCAAGATGCAAAGTGAGCTTCGAGATATATTATATAATACTAAATTACCAAGTCTGTTCATTATATCGATACCTCCCACATGAAGTTGTTGTAACTCCAAATTCCTAGGTTTACACTAAAGCTTCATTAACAGGTAAATCTTAATATAATAGTCACTTTTTAATATATTTTTGTATACATTAAGGAAATCGTCAATATTGAATATATAATGGTATACACAAATATGTTAAATAATGACGATTTTATTTAACATAACATACAACAGTTTACGTAGGAGGTATCAATATTTTGAAACTCCGTTTTTAGAGGCTTAAATACATGAATAAAATGCCTCAGATTAAACATACACTTGGGATAGATCTCTTAGAGAAATATGCTTACAATTTTACACATGTTATATTTTTAAATTTTTTAATACTTAATTATAATAAAAACAACATACCAATGACATCATTCTTTCCATAAGCACTACCATAATCGTCAAACTGCCAACGTCTTATTACGTGTTTGCATAATTATATTTGATTTCAACTTTCATTTCATAAACTACTAGAAGAAAAAAAAAGAAATTCTATTTTTGATTTCGTTTTGCAAAATAATTTCATTTCAGATTTCTTTAGCTATTGCAAGGGTTTCTATTCAAATCATAATCTCCAATACAAAGATTTGAACGCGATAATTATAATAAATTGGATTATTTAAATTATGAAAAAACATAGAAATAAGTTGCTCTAACCGTATCTGATAATGCTGATAATAACAAAAAGAATATAAGACTGTGTTAACTGTGGCATAACAAAATACAAATTTCGAAGAACGATTTTTTATGTTACAATAATCTTCTACACTATACTACAATAAGTGTATAAAAAATTTCAAGATGTTTGCTTAAGTAGTTAAGGCGTGAAAACGTAACAAACAAACTCAAATTTGGCTGTAGTTAGGATTACAATTAAATAACAAACGAATGACAAAATAATACATAACTAATTAACTTTCTATTTTATCGACTGTCCAAAAATATGCCTACAGCTTTTAACCTAAACTATTTCTAATATTAAGAAATGAATACTAATTATTATATTAAGGTTGAAATACTTTCATTACTTCAAGATGCAAACTGTCTTAAAGTTTGGATTTTTGACTCTATGTAACTGCTGGAATAAAAGGAAGGGGCGAGTACAAAAGATCTCATAGGGTTGAGGTGAGTCCGCTTTGCGGGCCCCGTAAACAAATACACTTCATAGAAAAAAACACAACAGTGGCAATCCAGGTGTGCTGAAAGGAGTGAAGACTTTACATCCAAAAATATCCGTAAAGGTTCAATGGTTTTTCCCATATAAAATAATGCCAAGCGCGCTTTTCACAACTTTTTACTTCAAAAATGTATCGAATTGTGAAACTGCATCTGGTTTTTAGAGTTGGTTTAAAATGAGCTAGCAACGAAAGTAAAGTCAGCTGAGGACGCCACTCAGTGACGTATTATCGCAAGAGCTATAATTGTACCGAGGTGTGCAAATTTCAATGTAACGCTTTTATTCGGCGTGAGATTGTTATGTATTAGGAAGGATTTCCTTGGACTAAGCGATGTATTATGGACTAATACTTTAACAATTAACAATACTAATTTCAACAAGATCATAATCCAGCAATTTTTTTTATCAGGAAGGTATATAATGCAGTAACAATATTTTTTTCACGGTTCTCAATCGGGTATCAATTGCTCTCTCTACGAGTGATCCAGTTACAATTTTTTTCTCAAAGAGATTCTTAACGCTGTTAAAATTTTTCCCTCAATATGGTTCTCAATCTCGTAAGAATTTCTCTCTCAAGGAGGTATTGAATCCAGTACTAATTTGGTGGTAAAAATCGTACCCGTTAACGAAAATGACATGGAACGCATCATATATGTGAATCGTATATAATAATATTTGCGTATCTTTAACGGATATTTGAATTACATATCTGCAATAGGCATATATTTGGTAAAAAAAGTGCATAAGATAAGATTTGAAGCCAAAGTCACTTTTTGCTTAGTTACACTATTAGGACATCCTTTTTTGGCCCGACGAATCTGCGGCCAATCATATCAAGATTATCAAAATATACTTCCCAACAACTAGATATTAGATAATACTAAAAAAACTTTTTCTTCTAACTACGCAGTAATGATATCATTAGTCATTAAATAACCGATCAGAAAGGATGCCTTTTCTGCTTAGAACCGAAACAGAGCAGTAATGTTATACGAAATTTCATTATTGTGCTATTTTTCATT
>JANCMC010019893.1:826303-863919 GCA_024363005.1 Charaxes varanes
TGTTATAACTTTATTTGGATCTAATTTTTTATGATTTTTAACACTAGTAATAATCAAAAACATGTGTATTGGATAAAGATATTAGAGACTATAAGTAGACAGAATCCTTATTTCTAGGTGCCTATTACCGGTTTTATAACTGGTTTTAACTATGTCGGTAAATAAACAAACAGTCTTGCCCTTTGTTATATTAATAAAAAATGTTAACTTAGACTTTGATATGAAATAGTAGGAAATAACAGAGTGCCTAAATTCCAAGAAGTCTTCACATAAGTATAATATTTATTTTTAGTAACTATGTTGTAACTTCATCATAGTATATTTAAGTTTATATAAAATTAATTAGAGAGAAATGGAGTCATTGAATTTGATAAGTTTAAAAAAATTGCCCAAATCAATGATATGATGTTATGAAATGTGTGCATAGATAAATATGTATTAATTTTGGCAATAAGACAAAAAATTCAAAAATATTTAAATGTTCTATTCTAAATATCAAAATAAATTTCATTTACATGATAAAATAAATTTCAAATTTGGCATCAACCGTTGAAAGCTTAATCAGCGTAAGTCAGAACAATTGAGTTTGAAATGTGCCCTAATTTGTAACTATTCTATTTTAATATTTCATTCTCTTAAGCTCTGGCTACAATTAAGATAGACAGAATATCTCAGTTAGTACCTTTGAAGGTTTTTGTGCCATTCTCATCGTGTTTAATTGATTTGTAGGTAATACCAGTTGACAAGCTGATTAAAGGAAGGTTTCAAGATAACTTTGAGTTTTTACAGTGGTTTAAAAAATTTTTTGATGCAAACTACGATGGAAGGGAGTATGATGCGTTCGACGCCCGCGGTGGCATAGCGATCGGGTCGGGCGCGTGCGATAGCGGGGTGCCGCTGTGCGCCGCCGCACCCCCGCCCCGAGCCGTCGCGCCGCTACCGCGAGCTCGTCGCGCCGCGCCACTGCACCACTCGGGCAGTACGCATCCGCTCCTTCCGACACTGAGCACGATTGGCCCATCCTTCGCACACATGGCCGTTTTGTAGAAAGAACGAATTTTACCATTTTTCCGGCTTTGATCTTTTGCCCTTAAAGTAAATAGTTGAAATTCGCTCTTTCTACGAGACGTCTTCATCTTCATCGACAAACGCTCTCGCGCAATCTTAGCTATGCGGTCAGGCGGTGACGCTCTCACCTTCCCGTTCGGGTAGCGGGCATTTTCCTGTGCTCTCCGTTACGTTTTTTTTTTTACTTTCCATTTTTCTTTCGTATATAGTACCCATTGACAGACTGGTGAAGGGCCGATTCCAAAATAACTTTGAGTTCTTGCAATGGTTCAAGAAATTTTTCGATGCCAACTACGGCGGCGCGGAGTATGACGCTATGGCGCAGCGCGAGGGCCTGCCCATGGGGCACGGCGCGGCGGGCGCTCCGCCTCGGGCCGCGCCCGTCACCGTCAAGAAGCCGGCGCCCGTCGCTAAAGTCGCCGCTAGACCCCAAACCAGTACTATTTGTTTTCCTTATATGTTCCGTTGGCTTTAGATAATTTTGTATCTAAAAATAGTACTACTCTATATATTTTAATATTGACGACGTATTGGCATAACAAAAATATTTCATATTTTAAAATTATTATTATGTGTATTGGCATCGATTAACAGAATCGTTGTTGAGACACTAACATGTTATTTTAAATATGTTGTTTATTTTCCCTCTAGAATCTTTCCTCCTAATTGCACACCATCCTATTGTAACTTTGTTTTCATTACATTTATCATTTTATATTCATTTGTTCTGTTCATATATTTTATTTTAAATAATTATGCCCTGCTTATTTTTTTATATTATTATTTAGTATGCATTAATTTATATTTTCAACCAACTAACACAGAGCGTTATTCTCAATTGAATTTGTATTTTTATGTCGCTGATATATGCAAAGTTCTATCTATCTATGAAGTTTTGAATAGAACGCATTTATTTTTATCCCTAACAAAATAATAATAAAAAACAATAAATTTGTTTTGAAAATGAATGTTAAATATTACATTTACATCAAATCATACCAATGGAGTGCCTGGACATAACTTGAACTTTGTTATGCTTCAAGAAATTTTCATAATAAAAAAAGTAGTTTTTCTAGCCCCTTGTGTTTTGTGTGTCACTTTGAATTGAAGAAGCATCTAAGTGTCGTGCAAAGTTAATAATCAGATAAAATTTATACAAATATACCTTATAAAGCTTTGTTTTGGATCCACCGCAAATGAAGATCTTCAGTCCGGGCTAGGTGGAGTTGCCCGGGGCGTCTGCGCCTCACCGATACTTGTTCGTCGGAAGGGCTATACAAAGCCCCTCAGACGAACAAGTATCGTACGTAGAAATTTCGCTAGCGTAAGTTGTATTTTGTATGGTACGCGACAGCGTTTGTACTCCGTCTGTCGACCTGTCCGTACAACGCCATCTAGTTTTTGCATTGGTGTATCTTTCCATTCGTCGTCATCGGCATTTCTTTATGTAGCGTACATTGTAGTAGCTAGAATAAAACTAACTCTAGAAAGAAAAAAAAGAGCTCGGTAAATATCACGGCCATAAGCGAAAACAAAGTTAAAAAAGAAAAAGGAATAAAGAGTGCTATCAATATAGCGGACTAGACTTACCTAATTTAGTAAAGTTAAAGCCTATTAATGTCCCAAAGTTAATACTATTTCATGAGAGAGGGATGTGGAACTTTATTCGCCACACTGATATAAAGTTTTTGGCGTATTACATACATCAGTTCCATCAAGGTTTTGTCGGGAGGACCTGATGCGAGTCACAGAGGATGCTGTTCGCGTGGCTGAGTTCTGGAACGGAACTGTCTGATGCGCCATCAACACGACAAGAAGAAGAAGGAACTTGGTTCGATCCACCGACTCCACTACACTATCATCGCAAACAGTCTTTAGAAGAGTTTTAGCGTTGTTAAAAGGGGAACAAGAACAGACAATCTATAGGGGAAAAAGGGACCAGGAATACCTATTTAAATTTATTACTCGTATTCGCTTAAAAATGTATAAAAAGTATTCAAAATGGCAACAGGATATGTTTAAGAAACGTCTTTATAGGGTCGCATAAAAGTTTCATTCCAAACTGTGTTAACAAAAGACAAAAACCGTTAGAGGAGATGGTACTTAAGGCACAAGGAGAGCACGTTTGTTAAAACAAATTAATCTGGACGTAAGTGCCATATAAAGCATTTCGCACGTCAGGCAAACACGTCTCAAGTAATGCATCTTAGCTGTTGCTCGCAGCTTGCGTATACCATGATTTGGTTAACCATGTTGAATGGTCATGGTCAGCGCTTATGGTAAATTTAATATGAGATATGACAACATCTCTGAGATGCTACATTTTTATACATACTGACGCTGTCCCTGTCGGGTCCGCTAGTTCGTATTAAAAATTACGTTTAAAAATTGGTGTTTGTAAAATTTTATCATATTCACGAACTTACTTATTAAAATTAATCCCTGTAATACTTTATGTTATCGGATATATCAAATAATTTAGCAACGTAAACATTTTCTATTTATTAATTTAATTTTATTAATTCTTTTTATTGACGGACTGTTTTTTTTTGAATTGAGAATTTTGAATAGTATTGTCATTTAGTTGTAAGGTTTTACTTTACGAATCATGAAAGTTTTTTTATTACGTCGATGATAATTTTTCTTATGTATTTTTGTTGTGAGACAGATTTGTTGACATTTTAAAAAAAAATAAATTTAATGATAAAAAAAAGAAATATATAGAATATTCTATAATATGTATTAAATTGTCAATGAGATTTACAATTTAAAAAATTGGTAAAGTTAGTCTGTGATTTTGGAACTGTTAGAACAAACATTGTATTGGTGAACAAATTCATCTAGCACCTGGTCTCTGTGACAACTGCTTGACTCAACGAAATACTCGTGCCATTATAATAAAACAAGTGCTCATGTTATAGAAAACATAATCTAGGCAGCCATATATTACATTCTGATTGTAAAAATATTTTGCAGCCCTCCAATCATTTTGAAAAATAATGTACTTGTCTTTTTTAAATATTTCACTATTTTGGTGCTTTGGTAAGAAGATTTTATACCAAAGGATATTGTAAAAATAAAAACATGAAACTTGAATATGCATAATAAAATGATAGATACTTGAATTATAGACTAAAGAAGTTGCAATACATTTACTGTTAATTCTGCCTATTTTGACTCAAAATAAACTAAATCAACATAATTGTAGAAAATTGATGGATCTGACAAATGTTAAGTTTTGGGCAGCCATTTGATATAATAATGGGAGTTTTCTGGCATAATTAATTTAATTTTGAAGCATACTGAGTATACGTAGACAAATTAAATTTTCACAAATGAATAATTTAAGTGTTATTGGTTGTAATGCTGGGCCTTTTAATCGGTGCATCGCGTAGTTATATCTTACTTGTTGTTACCCGCAACTTTGTCCGCGTAAAATTTGGTGCAAAAATTTAGCGTGATAATATTCAGCCTATAGCCTTTCTTGAAAAATGGGCTATCTGACACTGAAAGAATTTTTCAAATCGGACCATTAGTTCCTTAGATTAGCGCGTACAAATAAACAAACGAACACAAAAACTCTTCAGCTTTATATATTATTATAGAAGTAGAGACTTAAAAGATCGTGTGCGAATGCTAATATTTTTATAAAATTTGCTTTATTAATATATCAAATTATTAAAAAAACTTCGCGCACACTAATGGCAAACGATTTACACACACATGTATACATTTTACTGCAAGATTGTGTCAAGGCAGCAGTCATGACGACCTGCGTATGTACATTTATTGTTTAATATTAGGATATTTGTTATATATACTAAATGGTTGTAAAATTTTGTCTAGGATAAGGTAGGGGAAAAATTTAAAACTTTGCAAACAGTCTAATTCATCTTCACCTTGCAGACATTGTGTTATTCCATCACAAACGAATTTTTGTTCTAAGCATAATTTACTTCGTTTACAAAGAAATAGGTTATCCTCACAAGTATCTATGAACAAATATTTTTTATACATATACTGGAAATCTTTATATATAAATATGTATAAAGAATTTTTCATCAAGTATAAATTTATTACGTACAGCAATCGATTTCATCTTGGCCATCAGCACAGTCGACATTTCCATCACATATTAGTTTACTGTCGTGTGTTATTAAGTAATCCAAACAGGTACAATTTAATTCGTCGGTTCCATCTTCACAGTCTGCTTTATGATCACATCGTGTTGCGTAAGGAACTATTTGGAAGATTCTGTAAAAGAAATGAAATCGATTTAATTCATTTGTTTTAAAATTGATACATAATAGTTATCAGTGAGTCATTAAAACGGCTTAAAAAGTATTTTATAAGTATAAAATATGTTTGTGTACCGTCTGCACTGAAAATCAATTGGTGGTAATTGTTTTTTTATTATTTTACACGCCGATCTTATGTAAGAAAGAGGTACTGGTACCCGGACGCGCCGGTCCAATTCGGCTACAAGCATGGCGCTACCTCTAATTAAAAGTATTTCAATACTGTCTATTTTTAGACGCAGTATCAAAAAAGGTTTCTTGGCAATCCTCCAGCAATAATCACGCAATGTTCTTTGATTGTTTTTGTAAAGAAATTTCCTTTATTATAAACCGTTCCAGATATTAATGAAGTAAGTCATGCAGTGGCTGTAACATTAATATGAAAATTAAGTTTTTAATAATGACAACAACAATAATATCACACATTTAAACACAAGCTGAAACAGCATTATCTTTTAATTACGACTTAGATTTATATATGTATACATATGTATTCTATTAATTATTCTTGTAGTATACGAATAATAAATAATTATGTATATACTGTTGTATATATTATGTAATTTATTATACAATTATGTATTGTAGTATACCGTTATGTATATAGTATTTTTACTTCATTATATCCTATAACTTTATTGTATTTACTGTACCTACACCCCTTCCTTGTATACTACGGAACCCTAAAAAGGTAGACCAAGCTAAACCACATTTTTAACACACAAGCTTAGTTAGAAACCCCGCTTTGACACTAAGGAGGGTCCGATGTGGGCCCAGCACGAATATTTCAAAGTCGAATCTTCGATTCCAACGGTTCGAAATGTTCGTGCTAGGCCCTCGGAGTTGTTTTGAAACGATATGAAATGAAATGAAAAACATTTGTAAGACTTCCTTCGGGCAAATTGTGAGTTCACTTAGTATATCTCATCTATGAAAAATATCTTATTTATAAATTTTTATCTATGTCTCTTTCAATTTCAGTTCATTTCTTTTGTATAATTAATAGTTAAAACTTTATTGGCATATGTTTTATGTATGGAAAATTGTACTTAAGCGATATTTTAAAGTTGTATGTTTTACTATATTAAGTAAATATATAACTAAGCATTTATTTGTGACATTTTGTGATACACTTTACTGAAACACTATCACGCTTATAGATTTGTGCTTTAACATTGTAATTTAATTTCACATCTGGCAATCATAAAGCATAAAAATAACTTTTTATGCATGCACGTCACGTATGCATCCGCGGCGATAAAACTGTGTCATTGAAAACGCAGACACTATAAATGTTTGTGAGAATGTTTTTACAGTGCAAATGCGCTTGGCATTGTCGCAAAGTGGAAATTCACGCGAACGCCACGAAAGCTTGCACTTTGTTAGATGAAAACAGAAAACTCGACTGTGCGGCGTACACAAAACTCGTAAATGTGTGTTATGTTATTCGGCAATCTCGACGTTGCGTTTACAGCGTGTCGGTGTGAAAGTTGCCTTAGTTTTTAATACTAGGTATTGCTGGGTGGTCGAAATAAAGCCACAAATCTTTAGATTTGCGTACCATGTGATTTTTAGGGTTCCTTAGTACTACAAGGAACCCTCCTAATTTCGCTCTGTCCGGCCTTCCGTCTGTTCGTCTGTCTGCCCTAGTATTTCCAAACTATTAGACGTAGAGACTTGAAATTTTCCATGTGTATAGAACATGCTAAAAATCATTAGAAAAAATATATTGAACGAAATGACGCGATCAAAACATAGTAATTAGGACCCACAAAACTTGCAGATAGTTACCGTGTTGAATGGGGCTGCTGCATTAAAGTTAGAGAATAATTTAGCCTTCTCTTTCAAATGACCGCTAAACTGAACCGCGTCGCTCGATATGTCCCCTCCTTCTACGCATCCGATACTGGGTGAGATAAGCAAGGAATTGCTCTTATAAAACGAGATAAGCATAAATGTTAAATACATGCATATAATTGTTAATATGAATATTTCTTTATTAAATACAAGAGCACTATTATTATTTGATTATTTATCCTTAAATTAGTTCTGCATAGTTGATTGTAATAACACAAGATTACAATCATGACATGCGCGATCATTAACGCGAACGACTGCTCCATCTATTTGTTCCTGTATTGTGTTTTATTCTTACATATTTATAATGATCAAGGAAAATGTCTTGTATAAATGCACTTAAGAGTTATTTAAACAGCCTCGAGGCTGTTCAAGTTGAATCTATACAAAAGATCATGAGATATTGTCAGTAACAATAACCGCATACTAGATAAAATAATTAAAGGAAACTGCGTTTTTTACTGTTTTATATCACAGCAAGGGGATTTTCAAATGTGATAACCTGTGACAAGGACGGGGGACGAGTTAAAAAATCGTAACATTCGTGTGACGTCATTTATGGGTGACTCTTGGTAAGGGGTCGTAGGAGTCGCTCGTAGCCAAATGCTCTATAGATTTAGAAACAATGAGATTATCCTGTTTTTAAGGTATCTATGAATTTGCAAGTGAGATAAAGGTTAGATAAATTCAAAGAGACCATGAAGAAGGATTGGTATCGGGTCCGTTTTAAGTTTTGGAACGTGACTGACAATAAGACAATAGATGACGACTGATTCATACTCAAGAAAACTGCGGTTAAAAAGGACCTCGCCTTGTCATTCAATATTGATCCTTAACAACACCAAACTTTGCAATACACCCACCGCCTTGCCGTCATTGATTTTTGCCTAATTAATTACGGCGTAAAATCGCTTACATCACGTAGCGTATTTCTGTAATCTATTAGCTGATTGTAACTGATTCACAATAAACGACATCTCATTATATAATTCCAATAAAACTACATTTGTACGAGCGAACAGCCTGACTCACCTATTGTCGCGTTTTCTTGGAATAGGAAAATGAAAGCGCCCCGCGTTATTCAAACACGACCCGTGGATTGTAACGCGTTCCTTTGTTGTTGCAGAAATCAAAACAGAAGACATCAGCGAGGCCAAAGTTGAAACCAACAATCAGGAAGACATGAAGATTGAACATCATGAAACGCGCGCCACGCGCACAACCAGCATAGACAGCGACAATCGCTCTGACAGAAGCGAGGAAGAGGACTGCAGAAGAGCCCGAAAAAGAGCAGCTTCCACGTCACCTTCTCCTCTCCCTCTGGATAAACGAACAGCTCGTTTCGAGTGCCCCAAATGTTATCAACGTTTTGATTCTATCAATGCCTTTGATCTTCATAGATTTACAGCACATGGAGATGATAACAGGATCGGCTATGATGATTACGTAGATTACTCGGGAAGAAAATACCCAGATTTAGTTCGAAGCCCCCACATTTCAATCACAGACCACCGGTTTCGTTGCGAACATTGTTCTCGTGATTTCCCATCGGGACCACTTCTGGACTTACACAGAAAAACATGTTCTGGAATAAGTAGAATGTCTAGCCCAGATCGCGACCGTAGAGAAGATTTCTTCGCAAAACTTGACCTTAGGAACAGATCTTTTGGTATACCGGGTACATTAACACCACCCATGGATCGTTTTACACCAAAATTTGATGATGGTCATCTCACGAATGGAATAAGACATATGGATGCAGCTAGAGACTTGGCTGACATTCAGTCTATTTTAAATGTTACATCAGCTGGAAGTCTCTTAGAAAGATTAACGGGAACAAGAGTAGCCTTAGAAGGTGCTGTATTGACTCCTCCAGATACTATCATAAAGGAACGCGAACAGGAAGAAACGCAAGATAACTTCGCAGCAGAGTTTAGGCGTATGAAGTTACGAGGCGAGTTTCCATGTCGACTTTGTCCCGCCAAGTTTCCAAATCTAAGAGCTTTAAAGGGACATAACAGAGTACATCTTAGTGGTACCGGCCCAGGTCCCTATCAGTGTAACATGTGTCCGCATGCGTCTTTAGATAAAGCAGCTTTAGTTCGACACATGCGCACTCACAATGGAGACAGGCCTTACGAGTGCGCTGTTTGTAACTACGCTTTTACCACAAAAGCCAACTGTGAGAGACATTTACGAAACCGACATGCCAAAGTTACAAGGGAAGACGTAAAACGCTCAATAATATATCATCCATCAGAAGATCCCAATAATGATGAGGTTAATTCTAAACTAGCTCGAGATGAAGTTAAAAGATCGCTGGCATTCCATACTCCAGAAGTTGAAAGGCGCACCGAACCATCTGGCCGCAATACACCGCTCACTCATGGAACGGTTTCCGGCTGCGCGAGCGCATCGTGGGAACGAACCTACACCACAAATTAAATGACGCCTAATTAATAAAAGTACACCTACCGGTGCAAGGTGGTGCACGTTTCCTTTGCAGGGTTGTTATAGATTGTTGGATGCTGCTGAAGAGTGTATAATGTAGCTTCAGACGCGATCAAATAAAAATTGCCTCCAATGAAAGTGAAAAAATGTATACTAGTATATAAAGCTAAAAGGTTTGTTTGTTGCTTGAACGCGCTAATCTCAGGAACTACTGGTCCGATTTGAAAAATTATTACAGTGTTAGATAGCCTATTTATCGAGGAAGACTATAAGCTATATATAATCAGGTTAATATCAATAGCATAGGAGCACCAAAGAAAAATGTTTCAAAATCGGGTCTTATTTTCCTTTTGCGAACTTCCTCTTAGAACGGTTAAACGTTCACGATTAAAGTTTCGCATAAATTATGTACGACAGAATTGTTCCCCTTTAAAGATTCTAAGCAAAAGTCCGTGACAGCATATGTCTATCTTTTAAGGTTGGCTCACTAAAACTTTTTTTATGCTAACCAAATTTATTCGAAAATAATGCATTATTTGTGAAGGTGTTAATAAACATCATTTTAATCCTTAAAAAAATCTATTTTTACGAGCGGATCTATATGTAAGTTCCACAATTTACACGGTCGTCTGTTCATAAGGTAGACAATAAAATGCCTGTGTTATAGGATTTTAGCTTTTACAAGAGAGAAATCAACTGAAATGATTTAATATTAATTAAAACAAAAGCTCTCATTTAAAAATTACCCACATATACTTTGTTTATATGTAACAGATTCTATTATGAATACAGCTGCATATCAACTATGGCTTTAAATCTCAATTGCAGGATCAATTTGAGATGATATCTATTCGCTTAGCAGTTTCGCTCGGGTTCTTTGTCCGGGGCAGCGGGCGCACCTGGCCGGGCAGATGTTTCATTCAAAACTCCTATTAAGTTTTATCAATTGCAGACGCTCTTCGTTCATCGTATTTTTATTATACCTTTGTTCGGAAGGTTGAGCAAATTAAAATGCCAGCTGCTGATAAACAGCGCCAACCTATTTTTGCATAGATTTTTTAATTTAAAGTCAACCGTAAATTACGTCACACGTTAAAGGGGGAAAGTTTATCACCAAAATGTGATATTGCCTGACAACGGGCAGGGGGGTCAAAAGCTGTGTGTCACATGTTAATTTTTTTTTTTCCTTTTATTAACTTGGTACATACAACAATTAAAAGAAACTGCTGTTTTCTTGTTTATCTGACGTCACACCAAGAGTTCGACACCAATTATGTTAGTTAAAAATAATATAAATATACTATACTAGTGGGCTTCACCGGCGTTGTTTTGTCCAAATATTGGCTCGTCTGTCATTAGACAATTAACTAATCTCCTTTATGTCTTTTCCATAAAACCTGACATTGGACGTATATTTTAAAAAATAATTATAAACTTCTAGTCCGAATATCATGTACCTGTAGTATTCGGATCCCTTAAGTAAGGGGAGTGAAATAATAGATATATATTCTTTAGAACAGTTCCAACATAGATAGTACAAAGAAATCTGGCTCCGGCATTACAATTACTATCACTCATTAAGTGTGTAGAGGTTTGTGTGTGTATATATGTGTTTCGTATTAACCTTGTTTAATGTACTTGTTGCTAATCTGTAGATCCCAAATGATCCTCAACTTCATCGTACTTTATATAGATAAGGGGCAAGAATTCCTATTGCATGCCTAATGTAAGCACCATTACATATACCTTTGCATGTCAAAGCAAAATAAGATATACCTAAAGTATTGTTAAAAATTGTTTTTTTTTTTAATTAGTCTATAATGTCCCACTGCTAGGCAAAGGCCTCTCCACTCTTAGACCACTCTCTTCTATCTAGAGCTAAACCAATCCACTCTTTTCCCGCAAAGGCGTCCAAGTCGTCACGCCACCTCTTCCTCGGCCTACCTGGTCTACGGTGGCCATTGGTGGGAGTCCATATAGTCGCAACATTGGCCCACCTCTCTAACAAAGATTTGACGGATATCCTTGTTTCGATTGTTCTCAGCGGTCGCGCGTCTTCTGTTTATTATAATTTGAGTTTAGAATAGATCAATCAACCCATCAATCATTTATTACATAAATTATGCTTAAAGATACTACAAACACCGACAGGATTAGCAGAACACAAAAAGGGTAGAATATAAAATTTTAATTAGTTTTATTTTTAAACAATAATTAAACATAAAACAACAATTAAATCAACATGTTTTGAAATTAATTTGCAACACCATACTTAAGTAATGAATGTACTAGTGTAATGAAGAAAAAAAACTAAACTTAACAAAATGAATTTGTTTCTTTATTTTTCGGCCATGTTTATTTTTCGGCCACGTATTTGTTATTTATTTAATTAGTAGTTATTAGTAATAAGTATAAAATAGTAATAGTAGTAATTATTTAGTAATAATTAGTAATTAGTAGGTGTTAACGTAATTTTATTAAGTGAATTAGCTGTAGGTTGTACTTTTAGTAACCAAAATTAAATTACAAACTCGCGATATGGGTGACCCATTCTAGCACTGGTTTATATTTGATATCCGACCTACTCCGTGTTTTGGTAGACATGTTAAGCAGTTTGTGATATTAATCGTAAGGTTGTAGAGAACGTGGGGGTTCCGAGCATGATGGCAGATGGCAATCTTAACTCGCCCCGCAGCCAAATCCTCTGCAATCTAAGCGGACCCTGGTACTTAACCAAGATAACGCTAGGAAGAAGGAGTAGTCGTTATAGATATACTAGGGGTTACCCGCGACTTTGCCCGCGAAATATTTGGCGTTAGTGCTTAAATTTTAGAAGATTAATAATTTTTTTGGGTGTTAAACTAATTCCTGCACATGCACCTGCAATAAGGTGAATCTGCCTTTAAAAGTTCAATCAAAATTGGTTCTGCAGTTTCGAAGAACACCCGTGACATAAAACAGGCAAAATATCTTAAATTAATTTTTGTTATAAGTACCGTGTACAAGATAGATAGGACTTCCGAGAGCGGGAAGATCTCTTAATCCAACCTTGACGTAAAATCCATTTTAGCGGACGTTTTCGTTTTCCATCTAATGTAAAGCCGAAAAAGTGCGATTTATATCTGAAAAAAAAATACGATTTTATATTTTGACGTTCGTTCAATAGGGATGAAAGCATTTTGAACTGAAATTTCATCATTGAGATTGCTTATAAATTGTTAGAAAAAGTTTGTTTATTTTTTCTTCAGTATTCTGTAGTAATAAATCATTGCTTAGTGTAGTGATAGGTTTAATATTTTTTAAAACTTTCTAATAAGCCACAATTTTAAACCTTAAATTATTCGTGTAAAGATTCCTGCTATTAAGAAATGAAGTTTTTTTTTAATATAGTCATTGATTCCTGCGAACCATATATTTGTAAGCCAGGCTTGACTGACAACATATACAAATGTATTTTTTCTCATATTTGTTTAAATAAAGGTTTCTGATTCTAATGCCGGAGCCAGACATAGCTCAAAGTGTTTGCACATTTTTGTCCATGAAGACTGCAAAGTATTACAAAACTTTGTGCATCTACACAAAGTCCCCGGCCACACTACATGATCACTGAAATGAAATTTTGTAATACCAATGCTACGAGAATAAAAAACCGTGTCCGCCATAAAAGCACAGCACTGGATTGATTGATTTTCTGTCATGGCTCAGCACACGCTCTGAAACCATAGTATCATTATCAGAATGAACGCTTTGCTTAAATGGGAAAATTGCTTTAGTGTGTTGGCTTATTGGTATCATGCAGACGTTAATAGCAAACTTTGTAAGATTGTTTAAGGGATAAAGGGCATAAAATGTTTTATCCAACTTTTCAAATAAGAATAAAATTAGTACAATCAAGAATTTATGATAAGCAATTCTACGAGTACCAAACTGTGTCCACCATAAAAGCACAGCACTGGACTGATTTATTTTCTGTCGTGCCTCAGCACACGCTCTGAAACCATAGTATGAATATCAGAATTTATCCAAAGTAATTAAATTGTCGCTGCACATTATCCTTTTTATAATTGTACCTAAACGCAACAAAAAATATTCGAGCTTAAAAAGCAGACAATATGATATCCGTTTTTAAAGAACACTACGACGAGCAAATTACCGAATTTTACCGTTCTTCGATGTCGTATGTTTTTATTTTTATTGATATGTATAATTATTTATATAAACTGTATATTTTTATATACCTGCACCGCTTTATATTTATTGCTATTTCTTCTACACTCAAAGGATAGCTGGAAGAGATCTCTTTCAGGGATGGGTTTAATCGTTGTTAACTTTTTTTCTAATAACTCTGTACAAACATTTGGTACAAAAAATATATATTTCCGCAATAAAGTGACAGTAGCTTCTACAAAGAATTGTTTACACTTCCAGTAGCATTTTGCGAAAAAGTAAAATGAAATTTATCCGTTCACTTAATTAAGCGTTGGGAGTGTAAAATAAAGCGAAACGAGAAGTAATACAGCGTGCCAAAAACAAAGTAAAAAGGATTTTCTTTATCGCTATCCGGCCGGAACTTTACTCGGTTACGAAGTGCCTTCATTAGATAACTGGAAGTTAGGGGGTCGTTAAAGTTCATTAAATAGTAATTTCCACTCAACAATCATAGATTTTCGTTACGATACGCGAAGTGACAGTTTATATTTATTATTAATCAAAACAATGTTGAACATTGTAAAATAAGATACTAACACAGTTTCCAAAAAAGTTTTCGTATCCTTTGTAAGTCTCAATACATTGAAGATATGTTATGCTTTCAAATATTTTTGCGAGACCTCTTAGGCAGGAAACTGAATTCCGTATTAGTAATTTGCTTTTTCAACTCTTCTAGTATTAAAATACTGTCTTCGTCGCTAGTGTCGCTCATCTTTTATCATTATTTTAATATTTTTAATCTTATTCATCACTTTACGCTGCCTGTTTAACAACAAAATTTTATACCCGCTATTTTTTAAGGTGCGTTCAGAAACAGCGTCCGTGATGTGTTATTTTTCAAATGTTGAAAATAGAAATAATTATAAATACTCATGCATTAAGTATTAATTATAAATATTTATGCATTACTTATTTTCGTATACAATAATACATTAAATATTTAAAAAAAAACATGGTTATCCATTTTACTAATATCACTTCAATTAAGTTTATTTACGCGTTTCCGAACGTGTTTTCTTTGGTGGAGTTATTTGGGAGTTAGGGCTAAGCATAAAAATTATTGGATTTAAATTATATTACATAAAAATTATCAGAAAATAGCACTAGTTTCATGTCATTAGATGAAGTTACTTACAATGGAACATATGCGCGGCCATCATTGCTACTCTCTCTAGAAGATCTTCTTTTAAATGTTGATTAAACATTTTCTGCTTTGACCAAATCGACCAAAGAACAGGTCGAGAGAGTTCCTGTTAAAACTTTGCAAACATTCCGTAGTTTTTGTCAATCACTTCTTAAAGAAATTCAGTGACCTTTCTTTAAGTCACTGCGGCATATATCACGCTTCCAGACACTTCCGAGACCAGTTAATGGAAACAAAGTTCTAAAATAAGTAGAGTAGATTTCTTTTGGTCTAATTTATTAGGAACTGTATGAAACCTTTTAGATTATAGCGTTGATTACGTGACGAAGCCTCAGTAAATGTCTTTTACGCCTCATCTATACTAATAAAATATGACGTTATACCAGAAATTAGAAGAAATACCGCGTCGGTTCCCTACCTATTACTTATTGCTAGTTGCAAGAACCCCTCCTCGGGTGAAGGCCATAGGGAATGTAATATAATGATGTCATAAATGTTTGTATATTAGGCCATAATTTTAAAAACACGTAGGTATTCCGAATTAGAGTATAATATAGTTCCTACTTTTTAATGTTTAAATAATTTATTTTTATTTCAAATTAAACTAAGAAATCATCGATGTAAATTTTTACATTTTTGTTGATTTCCCAAAAACCGCTCAACCGATTTCGATAAAATTTATTCGGGACCACCTCTGAACTATGGTGTATCAAAGCAAATAAGAATCATCAAAATCACGTCATAAATGGCGGAGTAATTGCGTAAAATACAAACAAAAAAACACAGTCGAATCGAGAACATTTTTGCAGTCGGTTAAAAAAAGCTGTCCAAGAAGATAGTGTTGTCAGCATTAGAATTTGTCTGTACGAGTGACGTCGATATTTCTCCTAGGGATTCATTAAATGGCCAAGAAACTACATGTTAATTATAACGCTTCGATGTTCACTCCGTTCGTTGCTTTTTAACACTTTTATCAGATTTAAACGAATTTTCTTCGTTTACCATAAATAATCCATCATCCGAAGTTTGTTCGTTCAACATGTAAATAAAACTAATAAATAAATATATCTAACTTTAAGGGGTAAGTACTAACTTTTCTCGTTAGCCCCACCCCATATTGGTGGGTGGGGGCGATACTTACGTCGTATTTTAAAATGCGAGGCGAGTAAGGGCGTTTAAAAATGGAACGTTTTTTGGGAGTTTAATTTCCCGATCTGTAATCGCGCTATTAACGAAAGCACAAGTGACATTTTTTTATTCAATTATGTTCTTTTAAAATTATGTTGCCAATTGATTTTATTACATTTTTACATAGTCATATATGAAAGTTTATTAGGAATAGTTTTTAGTAAAATAATGCATTAAAAGGACTGGCTGTACTACATTTATTCTAATTTTGTCTTTAATATGTGTAAACAAGCAAATATTCTATTTATACGTAAACGGTAAACGGATTTTAATTATTGTATCTAGAAATTGTATAGATGTTAAGCCGACGAGGGCCGGTCAGTTAACTTGTCATGCTCTAGCTCAGTCGAGGAGCAAGGCGCTACCTACTTACCCGGGTACTTAAGGCCTGATACATAAAGGCTATATTGTAGATTGTACCTAACGACACGATTCTCAGACTGCGCTATGCATCACTGCCTGCCGATGCAACCGTGGCGTCACATTTCCTTATTTAGAGTACTAGTTTAACTATATAAAGTACCAGTTAAACGTTCTGAATGGCCACTCTAGCTCTGCAACTTGTATTTATATCAGAGTTGAGCTGTGATTATGTTTTAATGATTACACGTTAGAGGCACTGATAGACATACGTAAAATTGGACGGAAATTATTTTTTCTGCTTAGTGTATTGCAAAGGACGTTAATTATCTGCAATATCGATTACGTGAAGCAACTTTTTTATCATATAAACATGTGACTTGGCAAACTTCGTTTATAATTTTATCAGCTATGATAATGTTTACGGGTTTAAATTTTCAGACATATTCTTAATGCACGCTAAATAAAGCTGTCAAAAAATTGTTTTGCTTTTTTTGTGGTGCAAGCGATGTATTAAACCTAATAATGCATGTTAAGTTAGCCTATAAGTGGGGTATACGATGGTAACTTTATATAATTAAGAAATGTAAAATATCTTAATTAAGTTTACATTGTATATCGTGTTGGCTTACTATATAAATAAATAAATAAATAAAAAAATAAAAAATATTATAAACGCGACAGTTTGTACACATGGATGTACATATGTTTGACGCTCCTTAACGGAAAACTATTGAATGGATTTTGATGAAACCTTACAATAATGTAGTTTATGCATCAGAATAACAAATAGGCTATAAATTATAAAGATTTTGTGTGAATTGTACAAAATATAACGGTAAGTGTCGAGTAAGTAGGAGAAAATTCTACCATCTGCGAGCTATTCTGGCGTGCGCTGCAAAAACCGTTAGAGTTACATGTATATAGTGTATCAATGAAATGTTTGTCTTAAATAGTTCTACAAAAAAGCCCGCGACAGCATATATCTATCTTTCTTGTTTAAGCCATTAATGCCAAAATATTGAACCATTATGAAACGGGAACGTGGACAATAATGTAGGCAAATAGAATGTAGTAAATAGTAAGTAACCCAACGTTCGGGCAGGACAGGGTCTACCGGGCCCGCTAGTTCTTTATAATGAAATAATTCTTTAGTCTTTGTTCGGCCCTAACTGGCAAAACTGTAAGTATAGACTATAGAGCATTTGAGCGTCGATGCGAATGCGCGATGCATTCGCGTACTATTAGGATTGCGCCTAAACCGGTTTATTGCTAATTTAAACTCCTATCGTAACTTAACTTTAGGTCAAGCCCTAATCTTAACGTTAAGGAACACATTTAAAAGTCGGTTAACAATGGTTATTAGTACAGAATACGTGCTTTTGCCACCACAAGGACCCTCGATATCTTTTGGTAGTGACCGCTTCTTATATCTATTGTTGCATTCATTCTGTACTTAACAGTAAGTGTTGGGCCCCCGTCTAATCCGCTGGATAATCTTATCGATAGATTTTGTTTAAAGGCTCTTCACACGACACGAATATTGGACTTATTTTAAAACTAGCAGCCTGCCCCGGCTTCGGCATGCGTATTTATATTATCGAAGTTTTTATAAGAGTCCATAACGTTTTCTTAAATATTCTATTGCCTATGTTCATCAGGGATATTCTAGGATTCTAATGTCGATAGAATTTTTCAAATCTGGCAATAGTTTTACTCTTATCTTTATAATATATATTAGGATAGATAAAGTTTGATAGGTTAGAGTTTAGACAGACATGAATATAACTGACATTTTATTTAATATAGTATAAGTAACATTGTAAATTCGAAATTATTTTAAATCTAAATTGACTTATAGAAATACATAAAACCTTTGACATTTAACATTATATAATAAACATGAATTGATAATAATATAATTTGGTAAGACATAAAAATAAAATAATTTCGAAAAATATTTTTACAAACGCCCTAACAGGGTAATATGTAAAATTAAATTAAATAAATAAATATTTGAATTATTTTAATCAAAAATTTGAATTTATTACATCTACAACTACGATGTCACGTTTAGACTGTGCGTGTAAAATTTGGTATAATTTAAAATAGACAGACAGAAAAAAATATTGAATTTTTTTGTATTACCCTTATATTGAAAAAATAATCACTGATTTCGGGTAGACGAAATCGCGAATTGCAGCTAGTTTATAAATATTTCCCAAAAATGAATCACTTTAAAATTAGGTCAGTATCGTCTGAAAGGACCTAAGGATGCTTCAGATTACGCAACAATTCCATTGTGAATCGACCTTTGTGTTCCGTCGTAAGCACTCAACTGTGAATTAATGAGATATAGGTACTTAAGTGCTATTCACGGTTTTTCAAAGAAATCTATACGGGGTTCGATGTCTTTATTTAAGTTTTGACCACAAATTAGTTACATAAAATACTATATGACACACGGACGTCTGTTCCTAAGGTAGACGACTAAATGCCGCTATTGTAGGTAACAGACGCCTGTTATACACAAATATTTTTTTTGTTGAAATGTATAAAAACATACAAATAGATAATACACCCAGACTCGAGGCGGGAATCAAACCCACGACCCCCGGAGCGGAAGGCAGAGACAGTGCCCACTGCGCCAACGGGCTAGCCATCAAAAACCACAGCAATCTAGCTAAAATATCTCATAGTAACATAAAACCATTCCTTAATCCCTAAATCGCCCCACTTTTACTTTCAAAGACACAAAACCCAATTGTCTATGGTCCAGAAAAAGTGTATTGTGTCAGCGAATAAAAAAATAAAATTGTCTCTGGATTCCCAGTACCGAAAAAAGTATAAATAGTGTAATGTTTGGGTAAATGAATGATGCTTAAGTGTCTCTTGCAACACTGATCGTATTCGATAATGGATTAGTTTAGGATAGCAAAGCGCGAGTGGTTCATAAGTAGTGGTTCTCTATATGAAATTAAAATGACTTTATCTTCTTCCTAGCGTTATCCCGATATAGCTGAGCAATACGGGCAGGAAGATCAGTCCGTGCGCGCCGCCGAATAACACGATGCTGCATAACATACCATATCTTCAAGAATAAAGAGCAATGGTTGAAGACTAATATAATCTTTTTGTATACATGAGGAGGTCGTGGCATAATCAGTGGTCGTCATTTGAGTCGATCGCTAGGATAAGTTGTTCTTGCTGCGACCGGGTGATAGATGGGTGACCCATTCTAGCACTGGTTTATATTTAATATATTTTTTTTATACAAGCGGGCAAACGAGCAGGCAGCAGGCACCGAAGTGCCTACCGGCGCCCATGGACATCTGCACGACCAGAACGAAAGCAGATGCGCTGCCGGCCCTTAATGACGAGTTTAGGCCACCGGGAATATTTAACCGGGATAATGCTATAGCGAGTTAAGATGACCGACTGCCGTCTCACGTCATCTCCTACAATCTCTCTAATCTCACAAATAATAATATTCGGTGACATTAATCGAGACCTACTGTTTTACATGCAAATAATAATAATTCTATCTCCTTCATATTTTGCTTGACAAGAGTTAGATCACAAAGTATTATGCCAATACCATGTTAAAAGAAAGTGGCAGGAAATACAAATTTGTCATTTTTTTTACAATGTAATAATACTAGTTGTAACCCGCTACTTCGTCCGCGTAAAATTAGGTGAACGATTTTAGTGTGTTGATATATAGCCTATAGTCTTTCTCGATAAATGGGCTATATAATACTGATATAATTTTTCAAATCGGACCACTAGTTCCTGAGATAAGCGCGTTCAAGCAAACACACTCTTCAGCTTTATGTATTAGTATAGACTCCTACCTCTCTTAGCCCTCATTCTTACGAGAGTTAAAAAAGCGTTGCGTTAAATTTCGTTGTATATACAATAATATAGCGTATATTTATATAATATATCGTTGAAAATATAACTCTGCTCGATAAAAAAACGTCGCGTTATAAAAGTGCTGTCGTGTGAACAAACACTTGGAAGTTCATATGTTTTATTTGAACACTTTTTTAACTACGTCTAACAACATCTGTACCGAAACAATTTATCCCTCTATTAATTCTTGACTAACGACACATGAAAAAAATGAAAGCAACTTTATTAAGGATCCCTAAGATCCCAAAATGCGCGTGCGCCGAAGCGTTATCAATGTTTTCAAACGTGTGTACAGATTGCGCGATTACAGAAAAAAAATTGTGAAAGTGTCCCTTGCATCACCTTCAATTCCTTTTTACCAAAGACCATTCTTTCATAGATAAAATCGGTCCAAAGACACGTAGAGCAGAAGTTTGAAAAAATCATAAGAACTGCTTTTTTGGTCTTCTTCCTTAAGTTATACCGGTCTAACACCAGGGTCCGGTTAGATTTATTTATACTCTTTATTGTACACCACAGTTACAGTCCGGTTAGATTGCAGAGGATGCGGTTGTGGGGCAAGTTAGGACGACCGACTGACGTCTGATGTCATCCCCGGATCACCGAACCGAACCTCACCTCACCTCACCTCACCTCACCTCACCTCACCTCACCTCACCTCACCTCACCTCATCTTATCTTATCTGTATGAAATGAAATGAAATCGTTTATTTTTTGAGCATTACACTACACAATAAATAATAAAGAAATAAAACTTGCTTATACATCTAATGTTAGTGTGTGCAGTGTGATGCCCCAAAAAAGGTGTATCTCTTTTCAAAAGATGAACAAACATTAAAAAATGGTCAAGAGCGTGTCAAGACACGCTTATATGGAAGGGTTCCGTATTCGATTTGCTATAAACGTATTTGTTAAATAACTTCAAAAGTTTTTGTCCGATTTCGTTCAAATTTATTTTCCTAATGAGTATTTTGCATGTTCTATCAATATGGAAAATTTCAAGTGTCTACGTCTAATACTTAGGAAATGCTAGGAGGGACTACCTTGCGGGTAGACAGACGGACGGACGGACGGACGGCCTGAGCGAAATTATAAGGGTTCCTTGTAATACTACGGAACCCTAACAAAAAACGTCATTTCACCTGTGTCAGGCTAGGGCCACATCGCTAAATAATTAGATGTAGGCGGGCCACACTTGTAAAATAATTATTTGGAAATAGGTGACTAGTTATCTATTTATATAGGTAGATATTGTAAGTTATATTAAAAATGCTAGTATAATGTAAATTTTAGTATAATGTAATGTAATTAAATAATTATTCTTTATTAATAAGAAACAGATTGCTTTTTACAAAACAGTTGCGGTCCACAACGAGGGGTCACGGGTTACAGGTGCCCCGCGGGACACGCGTTGCCGACGTCTGCGTTAGAAGTTTTGAGATGTGTTAATCTTCTTGGTTATATTTTTGTTTAAAATTTGAACAGGCTAGGCAAGTTTGACCAAATTCCTGAATATAATTCAGCAAATTAGCTGAACCGTGCCATTTAGTAAAATGGCTAGGCTGTTGATTGAACGGCTCATTAAGCAAGTTGGCTGCGATGTAACAATCATATTGTACTAATATGTATACCACAATACCTTACGAGAAGAGACGAAATAACGAAACAAAGAATGGTTACGGTGGCCTTAACTCGTCATTAAGGGCCGGCAGCGCATCTGCTGGCCTTCTGATCGTGCAGATGTCCATAGGCGTCGGTAGGCACTTCGGTGCTGCTGCCTGCTTGTCTGTCCCCTTGTAACATAAAAAAAAAATATTACATAGAGTTCTTTTAAATGAATTAAGCAAGGAATTTCCCAGTGGGAAAATTGACAGGTGTGAATTCGCAAAAATCCGACGTCTCGCTTGGAAATAATTCGTACGAGATTTTGGGTTGTACAGGGTCGCCGGCCGGTTTCTTAATGATCTGCAATATTTATTACATTCGTGCATAACAAATGTAGAACAGAGTTCCTTATTGCGGAAATTCGTAAAAAGTTTTTTGAGAGCTTGAAATGTTTTTGCGAAAACTAATATTATAAATAACAATATGCATTTTTAAATATATTGTTATTTATAATAACAATATATTTAAAACGAACGGTACCGATCTGCAATGCCTATGCGGTGAAGTTCAGAAAATGTCTCACCTCACATCATGTCCTGCGTGTCCTAATACCCCTCCTAATACAAGCTTTAAATTTAAGCTTAGTAGGAGGGGAAAAGGGAATATTATACATACATAAAAAGTATTCCTATTCTTTTTAAAAACAAAAAAAAAAGCTTATAATTTATGCCATTAGCCATTTCAAAATTTAATTAAATTTAACTGTACAGACATTCAATTTAATTTTTATTATTGTATTGTAATGACTTAATTTTTACTATAATCAAGCTGTTTTCAATCTATATATTTTATTTTTTTAAGTGACTGATGTAAATTATAATTCTTAAGCATGTTGTGATGACCCATAATTAGTAGGACATATTATATGTGATAATTTTCCTTTCTCAATTGTATTTTATGATTTTTTTGTATGTATCTACTGTCGGTTATCCTTAAATAAATAATAATAAATAAATGAACACAGACATCACATCTGGGTATCATACTTTTTCGGATGATTATGATGATGATGATGATGATTATGATGATGATGATGATGATGATGATGATGATGATGATGATGATGATGATGATGATGATGATGATGATGATGAGCTAGTCTGAACGGAAATTGTACAGTTATATGGTCCTTGATACGAAGGATGTCGCACGTTTTGCTATTGAGTCAATTTGTTCATATAAAACTGAAGTTCGTAGAAAACTGTTTTTTTATACGTAAATGACTGTAAATACTGAAATGGCTAGAAAGAAAATTTATTACAACGGACGCAATAATATGTTACAATAGCAGTGCCGAATTAAGCCAAATAAAGTTTTTAAATTATGTAAAGGTACAACATATAAAAATCAATAGTTGTTTGTTAGTTTCGCAAAACCTCGAAAACTGTTAGAAACTTTGTTTCATTCCCTTTATTTCAAGGAAGGTTTAAAAGGAAAGGAAGAAAAGTATCGTCGAAAGATTTTTTAAAAATACCAAAAAATGCAGAGTCGTTCGATACTTCATAATACTTTATATAAACGCCGTTTGTACCTTTATACCTTTTTACTTTTATACCTTTTGAGTGACGCGCCATTTAAAATTATTATTATTTCATAAAACATTCGAGTGCCACGGTTTTGGAAAAGACATACCGGCGCCCATGGACATCTGCACGACCAGAAGGCCAGCAGATGCGCTGCCGGCCCTTAATGACGAGTTTTAGGCCACAGGGAAGTCTCACAAACCGAACGAAATGTACATACAGTCCGGAGTCTGGAGATAAACTTATTGGAAAAAATGCATTAAAATGTTAAATAAATACTCTAGACTTCTAATTTACATTATATCTATGTTTTTTTTTAAAATATAATAAATGTTGAAAATGTTGTTATGTTAATATAACTAAAAAATAAGCTAGTGTTTTTATTAAACTATTTGTTCGTTTAAAAGATTTATTATATTCACAAAAAATAAGTTGCGTGCGCAACAAGTTTTCAGCCAACTGTTGAATCTTCGGTGTCCACTGATCACATTCACATCATTTGTGTTTAAACAAAAAACAGCCTTTTAAGTTGGACAATACCAGAGACTGGGAAAAGGTGGAAAAGTGTATGGGAAAGTTGAGGCCTCGGGTCGGAAAGTACAATATTTGTTTTTAGATGGAACACGTAGTCATGTACCTGGACATTCCCTGTTTCTTCTTAATAAACGCATGAATGAAAATAAGAGACTACTATTATATTCACAACTCGATTATATTTCAGTCCTTTTTAGAGTACTTCTATTGCATCGTCCGTCCTCGATAATCGGAGCTGCAAATGGAAACAGGCGCCAACTTTACGCAGTATCGGAGGCTCACCCAATTTGCATTTATTACCAACACGTGCTTGTGGGCGTCGGTAACCACCTACCGTCCGGTGTGTTAGATAATTGGTCACGATACGTGGGAAGAAGGCAAAACAGTGGCCATTTCAGACCAATACTGCCGCTCTGTAATACTGTTTTATGGTGCTTTTTTTATAGTTACAAGTGTACAAATTGTAATAAAAGAAACCTCAAAAATACTGCTGCTATAAAAGAGTCCTTTTAAAGCACTTAACTTTGTATATACAAATCGACGGTACAAGCCTTTGATACCTTATTCCTCTTAAACCGCTGCACCGAATTTGACGAAATTTTGTATGTCTATTCTAAAGGATTCGTGGATGGTATAAAGAAAAGTTGGACCCACATAGTATATGTACGTAAGTGGTGTGTTCTATATTCATTTTTTTACCAGCATGAGTGGAGAGTGCATGATTTGTACATAATAATGATAATAAATATTTATATTTTTCTCTTAGTAAATTTTATTATTTGTCACACTTGTTTTATTTTAGAATAGAATAACTTCAGGCATTAAACAACACTTATATGTAACGACTTTAGCCTCCTTCACAAAAATTTAATTTTATGCTTAACAAATTATTATAGTGTTCTAGTTTGTCTGAAAGGGAATTACTTCTCAGTTTTAATTAGAAAAACTCTAAACTGTTTTTCAGTAGCTCCCTTGAGACATGCGACCGAGACACTACGTATAAATGTTGTATCGTGTCTTGCTCGCGAACTGGCGTTCATACATTGCCATATGTACCAATAAGTCTCGTGGTCTCCTGTCACGGTCTCTTGTCTCGGTCTCGCTCGCAAACCTCTAGTTTTAGGATAAAAATTATTAAATATAATGTATATGACATAAAACTTAACTAAATATTGCTGTAATTTAAAGATCTTTAGCGAGCTGAAGTCCATAGAACGGGTCCGTCTCCTTGCATCACCGCCTGCTAGGTCCAGCTCGTAGTCGCACCCGGACCCCGTCGGAGACACGCGCGCTCTCGCATGGAACACTTCCTCGGAATAGCTGTTAATTAAAAAATAGTTTTATTTTAATATTTATTAACATTATTTATCAAACTTTAAGCAATATTCGATGTAAACCTATATTTTTGATTCATTTATAATACGCATAAAAAAGTATTCGCTAAGAATCAATATTAATATCGAGTTTAGTCAATCTACGATCTATTAATTGGTGTCCAAAAAATAATACTATAAATAATTCAGTCTTTTTAAGTAGTACTCGTTTACTTTACGCTTAAGAAAATTTAGTTTAAAATACTAGGATTTCCTTTATTTTTTGTAGCAAAAAATTGTGTGTTTAATTTGAACTACTGAAAATTAAATTGCAATCAATGGAAGATATTGCAAATTCAAATATGGTGCAAAATTAAAATATTTCGTTCAATTAAAAACTAGCAACATTTTATTACCCCCTTTCTATATGGTGTTACAGACAGACATAATTCTTAGCATAAGATTACCTCTGTTAGTATGTACTGTTTGTAACATTTTTAGAATAAATGTGTTTTCTTTCTTTCTTCTTTCTTTCTTTCTTTCTTTCTTTCTTTCTTTCTTTCTTTCTTTCTTTCTTTCTTTCTTTCTTTCTTTCCATAAAAAACTACAGAAATAAATATCAAATTACTAGCTGTTACCTACGACTTCATCCGCGTAAAATTATTAAAAAATTTAGAGTGATGATATATATATTATGGTCTTCCTCGATAAATGGGCTATCTAAACTTGAGAGAATTTTCCAAATCAGACCAGTAGTTCCTGAGATGCGAGAGTCCGAGCAAACAAACAAACTCTTCAGCTTTACATATGAGACGAATTTCTTAGCGTTCCATGGATTCACCGTGCGGGTGCCGGGTCCATCGCGTTGCAGAGGAAGGATATGGCGCGCGTCTTCACCATATTTAAGACCATATAAGTCATGTCACTTAGTGACTAGCACTTTTTATTTAATTCATATCTGACGTCATCCTCGGAACCCCCATAATCTCTACAACCTTACGACTAATATCACTCAGTAACATTAATCGGGTCCTACTGTTTTACGTGCCTTCCGAAACACGGAGAAGGTCGGATATCAAATATAAACCAGTGCTAGAGTGGATGACCCATCTATTACCCAGTCGCAGCAACAGCTACTTAACCCGGCGCTCGAATCACATGCCGACCACTGATTAGGCCACCTTATAATTATTTATAAATAAAACACTAAAAAATAAGTTATCCACAAGGATTGCAACGAATTGCCTCGCACGACATGTCTGTTGTCTGTCACCTTCTAAAAAATTTGTTTATAAAAGAACTTAATACGGTAATACCTATCATAATGTTATTTTGTTACAGAAATGTTGTCTACAACCTCAGTCTCACAGACTTAACCGAACAAAGAAGACTGATGTGGTACTCCACTGACAAAGATGTAGATATGTGCGTCGTCAAAGGAAAGGACGAGGTGAGACTCGACATGTAACTAGTATTATAAATGCAAACCTGAACTTTTTTAAACACTCATCTACACACGCCGGCACGGAATGTAGCTCAAACTTAAAAAACCCCGATAAGTGGCGATTAAGTATCGAATATGAAAATTTCTATTCATTAACGCCTGATCCTCCAGTAGCATTTCGTTATTTGAAAACTGCAATAGTAGCCGCCTCGAAAAATGGCTCAAGATCACATTCTGAGCATCACCCAGACTTTGCTTAATTACTAGCAGACTCTTATCAGGACTAGGAATGGTTATATTCGATATAAATTTTAAGTACCATTTCTGTATTTTGTCATTTTTTTATTAAAATCTAACACAAGGGTAAATGCTTTTTCTGTAATATATTCCTTTTTCTTAATTTGAATAATAAAAGAAGGGTTTTACCTGAAATAGTCTTATTGAAGGTCTTAATAAACATAAAATGAGTGTAATAAAGAAAAATCGAATCTACTTTTATTTTAATAATATCGTACGTGCTGGGGCCACATTCTATGCCGGTGAGTTTATTTCTAAAGGAAAGAAAGTAGTAGCAACTGCACTGCCTTTGTTCTACCAACCAATCAGCACTCAGCTTCTAAACCGCGTTTTAAATTGTTAATAACATATGTAGAAAAAATGTTCCCATTTTATTTGCCGCGAGAATTTGCATTCGATTACATTTCCAGTATTTTTCATTCCCTCGCCGACGTCGCACGTTCATCTGCAAGTAAATTGGGCTGGGCCTCGTACGGATATTCATGCCTCACTTGCACGCGGTTGACTCGCCAGACGTGCTGCGTCTAGACGCAGAAGCTAAGCTGATTTTGCGATTCGTTTTGTTTATTCCCAATTTAACTTGGGACAAAGGTTTTTGAATACACTGAACGAAAATGCGCTAAAACCTTTTTTGTTAGGGTTTACTGATTTATGTTTCTAGTATGCCTTGTATGTTGTTGTCATCTATATGCCAGCAATCGGCACTTAGTCACCAAAATTTTTTCAAGTGTATGTAATTTGGATATCGAGACAAAAGTGGATATATTCTAAATGACGCATACTGTTCCTTGGACTGCATGAAATCTTTTCCCAAGTTATGATTAGGGTTTATACTGATATTGAACTTTACATTTCTTAAGAATAAACCCCATTTCTATATAATTTTCTTTCATATATATGTAGAAAAGTATCGTCAAAATTATACACAAGTCAATAGATATTGAAACACGAAACCCATCTGCAATTATTAAGTCTGCATTAAATTGTCTTCAACCCGCATTTAAACTGCTAGTTAAAATGGTAGCCGTGTAACGCCGGTCTCCGAATTTCATTTTAAACGCTCACTCTACCCAAAATACGAGCGTTACATTAGTGTTCGCCGGGTATCGTCATGTTGGAAGTTGTTGCCCCCCGGTCAGCGCACTACGGCTGGGCCAAAATTAGAAACTTCAACAAAAGAGCAATTTCACAATATGTCGATAAGTTTTCACCCATCGATCGACTGGTGTGGCGACTTAACCAAGAAGCAGAACCCGATTCAGTTGTTCAATAATTCATACAATACATTAATCCGCTAACTTTATAGTTCTACTTTTCTGCTACATTATTCAATAATTGAGTCCTTATATTTTATTTATACACGCCTCAGAACATATCACTGAATCTAGGAGGTAAAATATTCATCATAAACAAAACAAAATTCTATCCTAGTAGTACTCTGAGACTACTAAAAGATATATATCAGATTCTCTTAATATCGAATCAACAACTTTAAATTTTCATTAGGGTTAGAATTGATAAACAACAATAGTTTTTGGACTCGGATATCCTGGATCAATTGATTCCGTTTCTTCAAGTATACATAGGGGCAGATACGAGTGCACAATGCTTCATAAAAATATGTTTCCCTTAAATTAATATGAGCTGTCTTTAAAAACATCAGATTATGACGTACACATAATTGTAAGTAAAAATAAGATAATCGATGTAACATCTCTTTCAAAGACATCAGATGGCTTTTTTGAATTCTTAATTTTAAGGGCATACATACCTTAACCCCAGAAGGAATCAGAGCGCTCGATCCTGAAGCCATTGCAGGGTTTATTTACTCTACTGATCCTGAGCTATAAGTTGAGGCAGTGACGATAGATCTTACTGGTCGCAGAAACGATAGTGACTTTGATCTAGCCTCGAGAAATAAAAAATTGTTTAAGTGGACTTTTTTTGTATTAGTTTTATTTTATTTTAACTACAGTCTAAAAATTTTATTGCATTCTAAATAGATTACACAGCAGACTAACCAAATACTAAATTACAAATTCTACAATTATTTTCATCCATTTCCGTCATTGACCCGACACGGGAAAAACACATAAAAAATATGCGATCGCAATTGACACTCATCATCCCATCAGGCCCACTTGATTTATTTATCACTTAGATAGATGCTGATGTAACAGATACGGATCGTTATTTAATATCCGAAGATGCAGTGGATACAAGCAGTATACTCGCTCCATAAATCCTACCCAACGTGTAGGCATTACGAGTGTAATGGGAACTGCGGGTTGCGTTTAATGGCGGTCTAACGCTTGCGTAACACACAGCTGACACTCAAGTGTGAAATCCGATACAGACGCTTTATTCATGTTGCTAAAGCTTTACGCAACTTCGTATATCGAATCCTATATCTCTAATAGAACTATCGTTTTCTTACAAGCATTATTGATTTTAGGCTATTTTGTCTTTAGAACCCTGTGCCTGTTCTAAAACTACTTTTTTAGACTTCCTTAGTACTACAAAGAACGCTTATAATTTTACTCCGTCCGTCTGTCTGTCTGTCTGCCCGTTAGGCGTCCTCCCCCCTAGCATTACCAAGCTATTAGACGTAGAGACTTGAAATTTGCCATGTTGATAGAACATGCTATAAACTCATTAGGAAAATTATTTTGAACGAAATCGGACGACATTTTTTGAATTATTTTATAAGTACATTTATAGCGTATCAGATACGGAGCCCTTTTATATAAACGTGTCTTGACACGCTCTTGGCCATTGTTATCTCAGACACTTCACTGTTCTTAGTTGAACTGTAAGCAGTTTCGTATTTAGAATTTCTTGTCTTTAATAAAACTATTTCTTTTCAACCCAGTTTTTCAATAAGCTGTTACAGCTCTGTATATTCTTGATCTCCATAGAATTACTGAATGGTCTATTTTGAACGGTTATTCCTTTTACTAGGGTCATCACAAATACTTCAGTTTTCTCATTTATCTACTCGTAATTTATAAAAATCGGTGTTTGTATGTTTAAGGAAACCTTATCTTTAAAAGGACCAACATTAATATAATATTTTGTGTCTATTTGAATTCATCTCTTTATGGTTTACGTATACTATTATCTGGACAAGGACACTATGATCAGATTTAAGGTATAAAGATTTTTCATGAAAATTTTCATTTAAATTTCTTATTCTATATATTACGCATACCACAACGAAAGCTAGTAGTTTAGTTTCTCCAAGATGATTTTGAATACAAATTTGTTGCAAGACTTTTATGACCAGAAATATATGCAATCTTAAATCTACCCAAAGCATATCTCATACTTTTATACTAATACTACTTCGGCCTACGACTTCGTTCGCCTAATATTAGGGAAAAGTTAGATTGAATTTCAGCACGACGATATATAGCCTATGACCTTGCTCGATAAATGGGCTATCTAACACTGAAAGAATTTTCCGAATCGGGCAAGTGGTTTCCGAGATTATCGTGTATCGCGAACAAACAAACTCTTCAGCTTTATATATTAGTATAGATATAAAGCTGAAGAGTTTGTTTGTTTGCTTGAAAGCGTTAATCTTAGGAACTACTGGGCCGATTTGAAAAATTATTTCAGTGTTAGATAGTCCATTTATCGAGGAAGGCTATATATCATGACACTAAATTCCTTCACCTAATTTTAGGCGGACGTAGTAGCGGGTAACAACTTGTTAAAGATGGAATTGCTTGGAGTTGAATCTGACAACGACTTGACTGACTGACTGATTATATATAAATGTTTATTTATAAAATATTTATTTCAAAAGTCTTTGATATGGGGCTATTCGGATCGCGTCAACGGGGGCGAATTGGATTCCTTTTTTATAATGGTTTATTTTATGTTTGAGGTTAATAATGCGGTTTTATTACCTTGTAGAGGGTTCGCAGGTATAAAAGAAAATATAATAGGGGAGGATCGCCGCAAAAAAAAAATGAAACAAGGTGCAAATAAAACCTTTCGTCGGGATGCTGAGAAATACGAATTACGGTATACCAGTTTACAAAGACGAGTTATATTTTCCTGAGGTGTGGTTAAAAAGCGTGGTTGATAGCCAGTATTAGATGAAACTGCTGAAAAGATATAAGCAGACCGTTTACTCAACTTAGCGTAACTTGACTTAAAAAGATGCCAAGAAAAAGCTTAAGCCTGAAAAACATTATGGAAAAGAAGAAAAACTCTGACAATAAAGAAAATGTGAAGAAGAAGAAGAATAAAAGAACTCTTGGAATACAAATCAAAGGCTGATCAGCAAAACAAAGAGATTGTTACTGTACTTCCAATTTGTAAAACGCTTTAATAACCTGTTGACGCTTCCAAAAAACTTTGATGTTATCTTTTTAATATATGAGGATAATTTCTATTATAGATAGATAGATAGATAGAGTCTATATTTTCAAAGGAACTACTTTTAAGTTATATAAATAAAAACTGAGTCAAATTTATTATTGATTGAACCAAAAATGACTCTATTTTTTTTTATATGTATTAAAAAGTACAATCATTTTTGCTTCAGGAAATTGCTCGAGTTACCAAACGCTTTGCGTTATGAGGCGTAGATACCAATATAGCTCTAATCTATAATATGATACCTAAATTTTAATTATTATTATAATTATTTAGTAATAACGACTAGGATATTTCTTTTTCTATTACATGCGTTTTTTCTTATATTATTTTTTGTAAGGATAAAACCTAAGTTGGCAACCCTGTACAAAACAACGTAACAAATATTCGGTGGCATAATTATTTTGACCGTTAAAGTAAATATTGAAGGTAGATAAACTCGACTGAATATACTCGTTCCCTTCCGAGTTTGCAGGAATAAGGCTGCAAGTATAATAACACCCCAGGATAGAAAATATTAAATTAACGAAATAAGTCATGTTATTGCGTCGATATAAAAGGCTTTGACTATAGCGTCATCATCGCTGTATTATGTTGTTTGTGTTATGAAAAGAAATAATTAATGGATTCATACAAAATACTAAACATCACCTAGCTTTTTATTAATTCTAAAACAAACTGGGCATTTGATTTTTTTACTACTTCAATGGATCACGAACCTCAGTATTTGCTATTAATTTCAACTTTTTACCTGTACAGGCGTCTAAAGAGGATGGAGCTTTACGGATAAATATACAGATAGACAAACATACACTGATGCAACAATAAATTTACAGTTTCCGGAATTTTCCTTATGCTTGCGCTACACTATAAAAGTTTCTAGCCAAATTTCATTGCCAAGGGAACCTTAAAATTGACTCTCAGTAACAGTTTCATTAGGGCGTGACGAATCTTTGTGGATTTAATTTTTAGAACGAGTATATTATTACCACATACACACACAAAAAAATATGTTTTTAAAGATTGTTTTAGTTTTTCTACATTATTATATTTCTTTGCAACATACTTTGAGATTGAACGAAATCGTGAAATGATTTATGTAACTCGAATCTATTCGTAAATAAAAATTATAAATGTTTTTCTTTCACTTTCGTGACACAGACAATTATTTACTTATCCCTTATCAACCTTTTGTTTAAATTTTTTTGTGTTACTTCAATACAGTTAGACCATAAAAAGTTCCATAAAATAAAATGAAGTACCAAAATAAGTAGGTATCAGAGACGAGAGGATAAAAGATTTTACTATTTACAGTACTATTTTCTTTAGGTCCTCGCTAAAGTCGTAAGAAAAAACCTATTTTATAAAAATACATATTATAGTTTGTTTTCGACGTGATAACGTCTTATAAATCGATGAAAGCCGGCTGCTCGCGCAAAAAAGCATGACTCATTGTCACGTTCCGCCTGAGACGAGCGTGCTAGCGAGAGCGTGGAACAAGCGAAAATTATTGTCTATTAACTGATTTGTAGAAACAACTAATTTTGTCTCTTCCTTAAGCGATCACTTCATACGAGCATGATAATTACTGTTGCCACTGCGTCACGTCAAGGTTGGTGTAACATCGTGATAATTTGATCATTTTTACGACCATCAATGTATTACTTCTTTCTCGATTGTAAAAGAAACGATGTTTTTGATAATATCCTTAATTACATTAGGTAATTCATTTTGACAGATGTTTTGTTGAAGAAAGAAAATACTGAGTTTAAAAAATTCATATCTTTACTCTGATATAATAATTGGAACGAAACCCCTATCGAAATCCATCCAGCCATTTCGGGGTTTATCCGTAACAAATAGATAGAGACAAAGATGTTTTAATTTCGGTATTTTTGAGTTTCTTGTCTCGAAAGCAAAAAAAGGAACCCACCATTTCGTTGTCCGTCTGTCTGTCGGTTGGAAGTTATGCACGTCGATACATTTCAGTGACTCATTTTTATTTGCGACAATAAATTGAGATGTTAGCGATCCTATCTTCCAAGTTGGATCAAACTGCACATGGTGTGCAGATTTGATTAAAATCGGTATTTCAATAAAACAGCTTACTTAAAGAATAGGGAATATTTAGTACGGGAGCCCGTGATGCAAAATTTTTAGTCACTACGTAGTGCACTGCATTGTGGGGATCTATTGGATTACGTAGATTAGGTACAGACGAAAAAAACAAGGTTATATTTTGATAAGGATATATATATTTTTTATTCAAAATTAATTTACACAGCAAGTTCTATGTATACAATTTCATATCCAAAAACCTCTCATAAGCTTGTGGGGATATGAATATGATGTTAATAATACCTGGAGCGTACGCTTCTGGTGTCATTGATGGTTTTAGCTACATTTCCTAGAGACAATAGTCATGTTATATTTTGTTCGTAATACTTAAATGATTTCTTTGATAATAAAAAAAAAATAATAGTCGCGCTCGAATTTTTGACAAGCGACGAGTGGACGTTTTTTTACAACTTTATTACTCTCCCATTCTGCTATTTCACGCTGAAATCGTGACAGTATTGAAATGTAAACTTATCTCCACGTAATTAACTTGCCTTATCTTAATGACGTTTTTTTAAGGCCCGATTATTTTTACACTTTTCCAACGTGACTCACCAAAATTTTATTCATTATTTATAATAGTCTTAGGGAAGCACTCTAAAATAATGGAGTTTTCTTTTATTGACTTAAAAATTATGAAAAGAAACTTCAAAAACATAAAATCAAATATAATTTAAATATTAAGAAATGGACTTTATTAAAAATCATGACGTATTTTCTTTAGTTCAGTTGTACAATACTCTCGTTTGTGCAATTTGGGGTGGATTTTGTTTATCTTATTTCATAACTTTTTAATAAGGTAGTATTTCAAGAAAACTTTGTACGTATCTTAAAAAGTATTAAATATTCTTCGAGAAGTTTTTTTCCGACCTACCATTTGGGAAACGCTGCTTTATTGCAAAATCTTACATAAAATCTTCTACCAGTCAGTAAACGGATAAACGCAAAGCGTGTTCAAATTACAAAGATTCTTTATGCAAATGGACTTACAAAATCGTTTAAATTGTTAAACATTAATCTCGGCCAAGCAATTACTTTTTCAATAGAACACTAAATTTGACAGCCCTCTATTAAGGTTCTGGAATGATGTGCACATCTTCACTAGGTAACGAGATGTATCTATATTAATTTAAATTTTTAAAATTTTGTATTCATTTCTTGACATTAACTTTTAATTATTTATTGTAAAAATCTTTTTTGTCAATCGAATTATTATATGGGTGTACTTTACCTGAAATAAATAAATAATAATCATTATTATTAAGTCCTTCTCCAAAGGCGGAGTTCTCAATTAGAGGTGCTAGTTGCAGGCATAGCAATTGCGGACGCGATCCGTTTCAATCTTTAAAAAAAGTCACTGAATTTACGCGGGCGAAGTCGCCGGTTGCAACTAGTATTATATAAAGCCAAAGAAAGCAGTTGTTCTATTTTTAAACCTTGTAAAGTACTTATTAACCATAATAACAATGCAACCTTTATGTGAACTTTTCTCGAGGTAAAAACACGCACTAAGATTTTTATCAACATAACTCGGATTTTAATCTCGGAATCCATTCGAACAATCGTTATCGGTGATCTTTGCATATTTCTTTGTATATCGATAATTTTCTATATACACATAACATAATAGTAACTTTATTTATAAGAAACACTCTAACAGACCTGAAAATAAGATTACTTTATACGGAGATTCTTATTTTATACGGAGTATACTAACGCCCATGCACAACTGCAGTACTAGTAGCGACGTAGATACGTTGCCGGCGATTGAGACGTGAGTACGCTCTCTTCTAGAAGATTTTCAATTCTTCTTTCTATTTTATTCTTCTCTATAGATCGTGTTATAAACAACGAAACAAATTCCTTAAAGTACATTATGTTGCAACGCATACAAATGCGTGTGTGAACATGACATCAGATCGCTTACCGCAAACTTGTCGCGCGTTGTGTTCATGTCACCGCATGCCACATACATACACGCAACGCTTACGAGAATATACTGTACATATAGTGGTATATGTACAAGTTAGACTGGTACCCAAATAATAATAATAATGTAACTTAATTATATAAACCAGTAACAGGCCAGTTTGCATGAAGAAATATTAATACCCAAGAAACATCTTTAAGTTACCTGTAACACATTATTAGGCATTAAGTTGTCTACCTTAGTTACAAACGTCTATGTGTCATATAATCCTATATATGTATGTATATATGTATTTATAGCAGCATATAATAAATATCAAACTTAATCTTGTTTATTTAACAAGACAGCTATGCGTGGCCGGAGCTAGTATTTACATAATATGTAGTCTATTTTAAACTGACTGCAGCTTTAGCAGTGTCCACGCATAGCATGGTAGTACCAGGAATTCTGGTTGCATTTCCGTGCCGAATCGTTAAACTGATTCTACGAGTCTTAAAGAAGCTACCTTTTATCGACGAGTACGAGTAATATTATGGCTTTAAATAGAGTAATTTTTACTAAAGGAAAACTTAATAAATTTTTGGTCTGGATAGTTGAGAGAAGTTTAAATAATTCAAGTGAAATTGCTAAAATATTCCAGATTGTTTCATATTTTACAAAAAAATCAATTACATTAAATACATATATCATGTGACACTGTACTGCAATCTGAGTGCATGACGTCACCTCTTGTCAAACAAATTGACCTTGTTTATATACGCTCCAATCACGCTAAAGTACAGCTGTTTGTTTGGCAAGGCGTTACGTCACACAAGACGCATGATAGTCAGAGCGATTTGGCGCTAAAATTTATGTGGTTTTATTAAAAGGCAAAATTAAGCTATTGAAAGTTTATTTTTCGCGGAAGTATTTGTCTACATGTCATATATTTTCTTTCATATTATTATTAATGACATAAAAAAAGTATTTTATGAGAGATAATAGTATATAAAGTGGTTATGTATGTAAAAAAACATATTACACACATTAGCTCCACTTATATCTTCTTAATTCTTAATATATGTATATATAAATTACGCGTCACGTTATTTCTCCGCGATGGAAGTCTAAAGTACTTAACTTATTTTAATCAAATTTGCACACCGTATGCAGTTTGATCCAACTTGAATGATACATAGTAGTACAATATTTTGGTCTCTTTTTTAAATATGATTTTTGAGTGATGAGATGACTAAAGATAATAAATACAGGTGAAGTACTTACAAGCGTATACGGTTGAATATAAATAAAAATGCATCTGTAATGATAGACATCATCTTCCTGTTGCAGATGAGGTTAGCGTAATATCTGAACAAATTACAGTAGCACGATTCCACTCTCAGTTAATGAACCTACTGTAATCCGTAAGTAGGGAATTATAAAAACGTGACCAAACTTCGATTAAATAAAGCACACGGCAAATAAACAACTCGATGTTATGATATACGTTAATTTTATGAACAATACACGTATGCTAATGCAATAATTTTTAAGCGATGTGGCAGTTTATATACGGAGGAGTCAAAGACATTTCAAAGGAACATAAAAGGCCCAGGTAAGGTGAAATTATGAGGGAGGGATAAACCTGTTGCAAAATTCTAAATAAAATAAGCTAAATTATTTCTTACCACATGGTAATAAGATATCGGATAATCTTATGGTGTCCATTTATCGTGTTATATGAATTGTAAATTGTGCATAGTCTCTTCAGAGTGTTAGCTTGATTTAAACTTATATCATTACGCTATTTTACGTACTTATTTCGCTATTTTATGAACTTATTTCGCTATGTTATGAACTTATTTTCCCTTATACTATTTTCTAGCTGATGTCGTTGACTTAGAGGCTTAGTTTTATTCACTTGTATCATAAAG
>JANCMC010019893.1:878538-926030 GCA_024363005.1 Charaxes varanes
ATAATAAACTATTTTTTTATTCCATATTGATATGATGGTGAAAATATGAAGAAAAATAAAAAACCAGACGTCCATAGAAAAAATTATAATCCTATAATCTCGACATTATTGAATCGGTTGGTTGTTGTGATTTAAAAAACAAATAGTAAATATTATTTAACATTAAAATTGCAAATGTTTCTTTGTCCCTCTTTTATTTATGACATTTAAGAGTGGAGAGATGTACTTTCTAAAGCATACCCAGTTGGCTGAATCATAACTTATAGTACAGAGACTCAATGTTACCTCCGTGCTCTTGGCCCACCAGTGCCGTTAGACTTTTACCTACTTTTAGAAATCCTGGGGCAGTCAATGAATATTTAAGAAATAATTTTTGAGATATAAATAAAAATTAAACACCTTTTTATAATTGTTTATTACGTAATTAAAAAAATTAAGTTGCTTATTTGTTGTAAAGATTTTTGTATGTATTGTTAAAAATATGTTTCAAAAGTTTAGATAAATATCTAGAATCATTGAATTTCCTTAGATTCCTAGGTTTTGAAAATTTTGGTATCTGTCTTTTCGGCACTCCACTGACATAGCTATATTAGAATATAGAATACACATTCTGTATAAATAAAAAACAAAATCTATTAAGGAATGTGTCTAAAAATGTGGAGCGAATGATTTTTGGACGAACACTTCAGTAAATTGTTATTTAAAGTTGATAAGTGTAAAAGATGATTATGAATTAATTGTCGAAGACTAAAGAACAAAGAGTACGAGCTCGCTGTTTCGCTATGTACATATTTGACATCTTCAATTGTCATGGATCTCAACTCAGGTCATTTCTGACATACAATAATTGTCAATGTCATATCAAAAATGAACAATTTTCATCAGAAGACCTTAAACATTTAATAAATACAAAAACAAATACGGAGGTACGACATTAAACGTGAAGCTATTTACTGCAGGTTACATGTTAGAAAAGTAAAGTCAAATATAGCACCTTAACGTTAGGGTAAGATAATTTTTAAACGCCCGGCGTTCATGTATGATTTATAAACTGCAGTTATGGCATCTGGGTCCCAAAATGAGATAGTAAATAGAATATCTAATGTGAGACTAGATGAGGGGGCCGGCGATGGAGGCAGGGAGGAGTTGCCGCCGCAGAATATGCTGCCCTCTAACAGACAATCTCGCCAAAGCAGTCATATAGATGATGAAAACCACTCGAACGATCCAATGCCCTCCTCATCGGCTATAGAAAATCTTCAACCGACTAATAACACCGGAGGTCGCCTTCACAACTGGCAAGCAACGAAAACGACGGTTAAAGAACGTCTATCATTTTTATTTAATAATGAAATTTTGTCCGATGTCCACTTTATTGTTGGTAAAGAAGCTAACCAACAAGTAATACCCGCTCACAAGTTTGTTTTATCTGTTGGTAGTGCTGTTTTTGATGCAATGTTCAATGGAGTGCTAGCCACTAAGTCTGAAGAAGTTGAATTACCTGATGTAGAACCAGCTGCATTCTTGCATTTGCTAAAATTTCTTTATTCTGATGAAGTTAGAATTGGCCCTGAGAGTGTAATGACCACATTGTATACTGCTAAGAAATATGCAGTTGCGGCGTTAGAGGAGCATTGCGTGGAATTCTTAAAAGTCAACTTGGGAACAGATAATGCATTCTTGCTTTTAACTCAAGCCCGCTTATTTGATGAGCCCCAGTTAGCAGCACTTTGTTTGGAAATGATTGATAAAAATACAACTGATGCACTAAACGCTGAGGGATTCACAGATATTGATCAGGACACTTTGAATGCTGTTTTGGAAAGGTGAGAGTTTGCTGCACGTTTTTATATGTAAAATAAATGAATCTTCAGTTCTCTTTCTTCTCTTTTGTATAAAGACAATATGTACAGCAAATTATGTGTACTAATATATTTTCTCTTAACTATGAGCTTGATTTATAAGGTTCTGATAATTCAAGGAATGATTTACTTGTACTATTAAAAGTTTTCAAAAATAATTATTATAGCTCATCCTCAAGACCAGCAGAGCAGATAAACCCTGCAATGGCTTGAGGTGTGAGCGCCCTAACCCGTCCCGGGGTCAGGGTGTGTTCCCCCAGTGCATTACTAGCATATGTATATTAATTGTCAATTATAACAATATAGTTGTATGAAGCAAAAAGTTAAATAAGCCTATACTATGCAAATCTAAAGTTTGTTGTTGTATTATGTTTGGTTAATGAGAGTTCCCAGTGGCCCAGAACCCTCCTTTAAGGCAGGCTACAGTACAAGACACTACATTCATATTAAAAAAACTGATACGTCTGGAGTCCCAGAAGAAGTGAAAACGAGTCTACAGAGGTGTCAGTAATGGCAACATCCAAGTCAAGCAGTGACGATGATGAGAGTTCCATGATTTTTGTTCACCCAAAAAGAACATAAATATATCATGATAAAGTCTTCGATAACAATGATGCAGTTTCAATGATTTTTCATGTCAAAAAGGCCCAAGCGTGCTTAAAGGAGTTTTCATTTCAAAAATGTTTGTTATTTACAGGTAGAAATCAAGCCTGAGATGATTGGCCACTATCTTGGCGAGTTCTCGGTCACATACAAACCTGTGAAGCATGGTAGGCCTGGTATTGGAGCAACGCACAGCTCTAGGTTCATTCCGCTCAAGTAGATGGACACCATGCGTCTAGGTTAAGTGTAAAAACTCCACAGGTATACAATAAAGTATTAATGTGGAAATGATTGTTTTATTTTCACATTCAAGTGAATCTACAAGCTTTGGGCTCTTGATCATAACACAACACTGCGTTGTGTGGTTCGAACCCAGAATCATGATGTAGCGTTTACCATCTTTGCAGAGAAGCAGTCCATTGATTTGCTGCAGCTAACAAAGTAGATGTATCATTTAAATTAGCTTCGAACAAGTCCATTATTCAACCCCTGTTTTATAACACCAGAATGAAATCCTTCTACTAAAAACAGTACACATATTCGAAGCCTATGATGGGAACAAAACATTTCAGTCTGTCTTTGTTGTGGGTAATGTGATTTTGATGGAACTTGCTAGCAGATAGATGATATTGCAACAAATAATATAGGCTAATTAAAAATACACTCGGGTGCAATGAAATTGCACATGAGAGAGCATTTTTATGTGAAATGTGTTAATTTTTTTCTATTTAACAAGATACACTTTTTAAAAATATGAGATTAAAGATCTTTCACTGGATAGGTATTATAATGACCTTTAATCCCATATTCAAAAATATATGTATTTTATTAAGTGACGAACGTAATGACGAACACGTGACAAAGCATTTGTTAAATATTATAAAAGGGAAAAGGGGCCGAGGACGTCCACCTGCGACTTGGATAAGTACGATAAAAAATGACCTGAAGGGTCTCTACCTAGAATTGACATATAATAGAAAGGAATGGCGCAAAAATATTAGGAGTGCTGACCGCAATTGACATGGGACCGAAGCAAGGGAAAGGATGTATTTTTAAAAGTAAAGAACAATGAAAATGTTTTACAAAAGAATGTTCCCATGTGCAATTTCATTGCACGCGTGTGTATATTAAATAAATAATTCAAATTTCTACTGAAAACAGACGGGCAGACAAAAATATTTTGTCTTTTTAGTAAAGGAAGGTGATGTGTATATTTGTTGTATAATAAAATTTATTAAAATTACAACCAACATTAAGAAAATATACTGGTTTCTCAAAAGCCTGAACGGATCAGTGTGCCCTGTTATAATGCACTTGTTTTATTTTATTTGCAAATAAACATAAAAAAATCGTGTTTCCTGTCTGTTTTCCTCATTGTCAACTTATTAAAAAACAGCGTCTTTCATGCAAATTGTGTTAATTGTCGCGTTAAGGCTTGAGGCAATCGAACTCCCGTCACTCTTTAATTACCCAAAATTAGTGACCTTGACGATATTGGTACAAAGAACCCTGTGACTAAATAACCTAAACGCCTCGGGGGAGTTCGGTCCGACGCTGATTTTATTGCTTTTCGGTATCAAATTAATTAATTTAATCTTGCGGAAATCCTTTCCTAAAACTCATATGTTTAGTCTGTAAATAAGGTTCTTAATTAAGGCTTGTGGAGATAAAAGTACCTAAATTTGAATGTAGCTTTGTTTCCAGCATACCTATAAAACAAATCAACAAATATATACAAATAAAATGACAACCTAAAAATTAGATAAAACCTACACAACCTACCTCATTACCAGAGGCTCTATAGACCTACAGCCCTAGGCAACGAAAAATGAAGAATAATTACGAATTATACCTTTTTACCTATATTTGTATTGTATCCATTATAAAATTACTAGCTGTATCCCGCGACTTGGTTCGCGTGTGCCCCCTTATCCCTTAAGTGCTTAAAAATAGCTTACGGCCTACTAAATAAGCACAATTTTTTTTATACAAATCGGTCAAGCCGTTTCAACACCGACACGAGAATTTTATATATTAGATAAAAAAAAATTGCTTATAATGAACAATAAATTATTTAAGAAATAGCAACAGCAATGTTTTTGTGATCAACTATTTATCTTGTACAGGCATAGTATCGTCTTAAATTTAAATATAGCTTTAAATTGTTACGAAAAATACTAAACCAACCGCAGATCATAATAATTGGTAAGATCGTGGTAGAAGACGTGCCGGTAAAAGAAAAAAGTCATGGCTACAGAACATAAGCGAGTTGACTGTCGTCTCTTTCGCCGGTCAGCTACTCTATCTAGCGCAGGATAGCCGATGATTCTCAGAATTGACAGACAGACTTCTCACATGAAGAGGCACTTCGAGAATGAGGAGATACATGCTAGATTTGCTTGCTTGACAGAATTATCCCCCGCCCACTAATTTAATAGTTTGTGTTAAGAGTAGGCGCAGAAATAATCAGGCATGGTGGTGGCGTAAACGGAGCTTTTTTGTGGGAGCACAAGGGGACGCACGCACAGCAAAGAAAATTCCGAAAATATAAAAAAAAATTAAAAAATGGGCACATAGACTGTCCACTCGGTAGAAGTAATACTTATTATTAAATTTTACTTATATAATTATAACTACTAACACAAACACTATCATAAAATAATGTTTCAAATTTATTTCATTGCTTATAGAAATTAAAGTTTTTTTTACTTTATCACCACAAATATTTGCATTCTCAGAATGCATCTATGCTCAAATCATAGTAGCTGATACGCGAGAAAGGTATTTGTTAAATAACTTCAAAAGTTTTTGCCCGATTTCGCTCAAAATAACTCTTCTAATGAGTTTTTAGCAAGTACAATCGAAAATTTCAAGTTTCTACATCTAACAGTTTGGAAATCTAGGGAAGTGGGAGGGCGTTTATTTTTTAAAACACTTTGAAGGCCAATTGCTTGATGTATATAGTCATAACCATAACAAAAAACCTGTATAAGAAACCACACCTTTATTTTAAAAGAGCTATGCAATGTTACTCTACACGATGTGGTTGACTGAGAAAAAAATTCAGCTCCACTTCACATATATCCCCAAATTATAAAATTATTATAGCCAAAAATAATATCTATACCCAAAACATAACTGTACCAAATTTCATCCATTTATGTTCATAATTGTAGAAGTTAGTTTGGGCAGACAGACTGGCGGACGGACGGACGGACTGAGCGAAACTATAAGGTTTCCTTGTATACTACAGAACCCTAAAAAAATGTCTGGAACTCAGTACTTACACTTGTTAATATGGCCTATAAAGGCCTTAAGCCATAGATATTACATATTGTCAGTTAAAACCTGAAAGCGGGAATTTCCTTTCAAAATTTTCATTGGCTGTCACTTTAACTGTAGTTACATACCCTCAAATAATATCAATAAAGCGGTATATAATCGGAAAACGTATTATATCGATAGCAGATTAAATTGAAGCAATAATAAATAATCAATGAATTGATAAATAATTAACGACAATAACAACGCAGAACGAGTAAGAGTAAAAACCGGGTTAAAATGAGTGCATTCCCATCGTAAAGAATAGAAATTAATATATTAATTATTATCATTAGTTTATAGCCCCCCTTCTGCTATAAAAAAAATACCACTTGGAGTGTTTCGGACCCGATACGAGTTATGGAAGGTAAAGACAGGAGTTGTTGGACCTTGTTGTTCATTGGTGTTAAATAATTATAAATAGGTGAAGATTATGCCCGTTGTTTGCCTCTTACTTGTCGTATAAATAACTTGAATTGGGCAATGAATGGATATAGAAAGGCAGGCACAGCATCTGCGCGCCTTCTGGTTAAAGTTGTCCATGAGCGTCAGGACATGAAAAGTAGACAAGTGACCAAGTAATCGGTGTAGAAAGCGCTGTTCATCTATAATCTATACTACTATATAAAGCTGAAGAGTTTGTTTGATCGTTTAAACGGGCTAATTTGAAAAATTCTTAAAGTGTTAGATAGCCCATTTCCTAGGAAGGCTTTTTTTTATTTTTATTTTTTTTATTGGAGATAGGCAAGCGCTTGACCGCAGTCACGCTTGATAAAGTGTAGATGCGGTCTATGGTGGAGCGACTGGACAAGTTAATTAATGTTTCCAGGAATTCTTACCTTGCATATATGCCTTTTTAGCATTATAATTTGCAATCCACAAATGAAAACAAGAGAAAAAAGTTATAGAAGAACCAGAATGCTACCAAAGCGTGCTCACGACGCTTCAGTTTTAAAGCAAAAGCTGTGACAAAAGAACATCAGAAGAACGTTGTTTTTGATTCTACTATTATATGCAAGTCGTTCTGTCACTTTCTTTGGATCGCGCTAATACTCGAAAGTTGATACTGCGTTTTAATTTCAAAATGCAAATTTTTGTTACTGACTGATTAAATAAAAACTCCACCTTATTGAAAAATTCCCATAGAATCCAATTAAATGGGACAAAAATCGCATAGAAAACAATACACCTTATCGGTTTGTGTATAGTGTTTGTCCCATTTAATTGAATTCTATGGAAATTTTTCAACACGATAATTTCCAAATAAATAAATAGATCCAATTAAATAAACATAAGCAATTAAATCAATAGGAATTGTTTATGATAGTCATGATGTGCGTATAAGACAAAGCATACTTTGCCTATAATGTCACACATTCAGAATTAAAGTCACGCAATTCAAAAATGATGGTTATTTGATTTGATATTATGATATTATAAATATTTATTTGTTATGTTATATTTTTTTAGTTTAAATTAGAATTAGTTTTTTTAATAGTGATTGTAAGTTAAGTTGAAATATATTTATTACTCAACCATTAAAATTGATAAAAGCTATTCAAAAATCTTTTTTTTTTTTTGGTAAAAATCATGAAATCTGTGGTAAAAGTCCTGACGTTGTATAAACTAAGTATTACATTTTAATTAATAATCTTATTCTCATTCTTGACTTAATAATCATCATTAACTGTAAGAACATTATTATATTTATTAGATAAAAAAATCCATTTCACAAGAAAATTAACAAGGTTTGGTGATCAAATAAAAATTCACCAAAGAGGCGACAGTTGTTGGTTTTAAACTGAAGCAACAGTACCAATGATGCGACAATTACTTTTAAACTTATTTAGAAACATATAGTATGCAAATTATTTTTTTAATTTGTAAAATGGATCACCATGTTTTTTTTTAATTATTTAATATTTAATGTGTTAATGTATATGGAAATAAGTACTACGACATTAGTATTTATAATTAAATAAAAAAAAAGTTTATTGGTGCAAGAATTAAAACTTAATGCTTAAGTATTTATAATTATTTCTATTCCTGTTTATTGTGTTATCGTCAAAGCAATACTTATCATGTGTTCTCGCTGCTGAAGTGAAAAGTAATGTTTTCCTCACGAGAGCAAAATTATTTGCACCTCATTCATTCGAATCCCTCACCACGCTGAGGATTCTATATTAGAATCACTCACTACGCTGAGGATTCTATATTAGAATCCCTCACTACGCTCGGGATTAAAAATCAGCACTCGCAGTATAAAACAATTTTGCTCACTTGTTTTACAAATAACTATTTTCAGATTCAGATACAACCGAACCAATATATGTTACATTAATTATCAATTATATAACACCGAAATCTTTAACCTTAAACTTTAAATGAAGGGCAGCAGTAATATTAAGAACTGAAAATGCCATCAACAGCCTGCATTTAGTAAATGGAGCGGATTCATCCTTGTCTCATGAAAAGTTAAATAAAATTCATTACATTGTTCGTTTTGATGTTACGATTCGTAAACGATATATCGTTACGGATTAAGTATCATAAATATTCTTGCAGGTTCGATCCTATTTTAATTAGAAAAATAAATAACCAGTTACAAAATAAGGTTTAAAATAACGTTTTTCACAATAATTTAACCAAAAAGAAGTCAATTAAACTACGCGGGTAGAAAAATGTCACAAACACAAACGAATTATTTCCTCAGCGACTAGTGACGATTTATCACGAAATGATTGATCAAGAATGATCGTTTTAGACTAATTCTTTAATTCAGATCGCTTTAGACTAATCGTGATTGAAGATTCGTGATTCAAGAATGAAATATGCGCTGACTTTTATATTATAACTTGCTCATGCGCAGTTGATATATCCGGTATTGCGCACGCGCGACCGGAAGCTACTCTAACAATATCATAACTAGCAACATCCCAAAAATGAGATGGAGGAATAGGTACCTTGCGGATTTCAGTCCGTACCTTATACCGTTAAGCTATTGAGGCTCAAAAACATGTTGAACTGCTCCATTAAACAGATTTGCGTCACTAATGGGAAGGACAATATCTAGTCTAGTCTAGTCTTCCGGTATATTGAGGGTGACATGTTCTTGTACTGAACAAACCCTCTACAAAAAAAAAAAGAAAAAAAAGACAGAGGTACGCGAAAAAGAGGTTTATTTATATTTGGACATATAAAGTGTATATAGCTTAATAGGTTGAGTGAATCAATAAGGTTTCTTAAATTCTTCTTCTTCTTCGTCCTCCCCTTATCCTATTATTAGAGGTTAAAGTTAATAAGGTTTTTTAAATTAAATAATAATATTTGGTCTCTTCCTATTCTGTGACGTTTAAAGATTAATATAAGTAGTTTAGTTTTTGCTTTCCATCTTTAGAGTCCGTTCTAGTCTAACGCACTCCTCTCCACTAAATTTGCAACGCTTGCTTGTGTGTGTAGTAGGGTGACCTTTATTTTTTTCATTAAATCTATTGAATAATCGTGGCATTTACATTTTATACTGTTGTTACGAAATTTATGATGACATATGTATTTCTATTATACTACTTCATCGGCGCGATTAAAACTGAGTGTCCGTAATTTTTCATGTTTTTTGTCAAGATTTTAGTGGAAAGGGAGACTTATGATAGCTTTCTAAAGGTTCTAAAGGTAGAAGGTTTTTTTCTTAAATATTTTGTTGCACTTTTTTTTCTTGCACGTCCTTGGTTAGATAAGGTGAAAGAAAATGCTTTTAGCATTAAGCTCACCTAGTTGTACAACGGTTTTTTTTTTAATTATGCAATAAAGAGACTAAAAAAAGGCGATTTTACAAGCCACTAGACTGACTTTGCTCCTTCTCAGATCAGTGAATGTATAAACACTTACGAAATTAATTTTACTTTTAAATTTATTAGTGGATATGTATTTATTTCATAAAAATATCAATTTGAAGAATAAATGATACACAAAATTATCATATTAAGATGTGTATATAATACACAGAATTTTCTTCTATGACCACCAACGGACAGCTGTAGATTATAAGCCCTCATATTCCCATAACAGCAAAATTTAAATGAACGCGCGGTAATTATACCGCGCGTTAATTTAACATTGCGCTTTTGTAACACGACGCTTTTTTATCGAGCAATGTTCTATTTTTCAACGCTATATATACATCGTATACCTATGTATATTTTCGTATTGACGACGCTTATAAAGCGCCAACGCCGATATTTAACGCAACGCTTTTAAAACTCTCGTGCGAATTAGGATTAGAATTAGTAAAAGTGATAAGCACACTTCTCACACAACTAGTGTTTTTTTTAAATTAGCTTTTAATGTCCCACTGCTGGGCAAAGGCCTCCCCACTCTTAGATCATTCTCCTCTATCCAGAGCTAAACCAATCCACTCCTTTCACTCCTTCCAGTGATTAATTAGAAAAATATTTCTTTTACAATTATTGCAAAAGAATTCTAAATAATTTTCCTGAAATTTGGTTATTGAAACTTAAAAGTGTGTCTGATATTTTAAAAATTCATTAAGCATTAGCTGGTGATAAACCTTTTAAATAATCTGTCTAGCCATTTCTTTTTTGTTTAGAAACTGTATACAATTACGGTATATCTAACTTCTTAACACTTAAGCAAGGGTTTCAAATTTATGCTTGGTCACTATTTGTAGAACATTATACTAAGTTTTAGTCACCTACTTAATTTTCCAGCAGTCTTACCGGAGTTTTGGCTCATTTGCTATTAGCCAATTTACTATTTTCCTATATGCCTTTTCCATTAAACGCGGCACTCGCAGAAAATTTTGTAATAATTTTATATAGCACGTCAATTTGAAGTATTGCGGAGTAGTGACCAATACTGCATTTTTTAATATTTTAAAATAATCTTTCGAATTTTCTTTTAAATCTTTCCTAAATTAAGATAGGTGAAACAAAATTAATACAATTTAAAATGGTTCAGCCATTTTCGAGTTTTAGTGAGACTAACGAACAAGGATTGATTTTTATATATATATAATAGATATCTTCTTCTTCCTAGCGTTATCCCGGTTAAATATAAGGGTCCGCTTAGATTGTAGAGGATGTGGCTATGGGGCGAGTCATCATCATCATCATCATCATCATCATCATCATCATCATCATCATCATCATCATCATCATCATCATCATCATCATCCATAGACTTTTCTCTCTCACTGCCTCTTCCCGTTTCCACCAATTTTTACGGTCTTGAGCCAATCTGGACCACGTTCGACCCGCGACAGATATTATATTGTCGAACCATCTCTTCGCTGGACGGTCAATGCTTCTCTTTCATAGCCTCACGCCGTACTGGTATACAATTTATATATTCAAGAAAGTGAAATTTTTCCTTAATAACGATTCTTCTTTTACAGAGAAGTCTGTTAAAAATAAAACCCTACTCGTCAGACGACGCAATATTGTAAAATCAGCGCCATTCTTTTTTTCCGAAAAGAATCTAATGAATTCCCAACGGACACTCACCAATAGCGCACTCGTTTATTTGATCGTTTCGTTACGAAGAAGAAGCCAAGTGAAAAATCCGTCTACATTAATCACGCCGATATATACTGAAATACAATTTTGAGCGGTCGAAAAAATTTACATAAATAATTTATTGTGCACGCGACATAAAAAGAGTTAAACATTTTTGTTGCAGATAATGCTACAGTTTCAATTTACGAATAAAATCTGCGTCACTTAAATCAGATATTCATCGATCATTTTAATATCTAAAGCTTTATATAAGCACCCAATAAAAGCATTATGCCGGAGCCAGACATAGCTCAAAGTTTTTGTACACTCTTGTCGTTGAAGACTACAAAGTATAACAAAATTTTATGAAGTTACACAGAGTCCCCGGCTACACTACATGATCATTGGAATGATCATTGAAATGAAGCTATGTCTGACTCCAGTATAATACCAGTTACCTGAATTTTGTTGTAACCTCTTAGCGTAGCTCAAAGTGTTAGTATATTTTTGTGCTTGAAGACTACAAAGTTCTATAAAACTTTGCGCAGCTGCACAAAGTACCCGGCTACACTACATGATCATTGAAATGATCATTCAAATGAAGCTATGTTTGGCTCCGTCATTATAGACAATTAAACTGGCCCGTTGGCGAAGTTCGCAGTAACCTAGCCTTCCACTCCGTGGGTTATGAGTTCGATACCCGCCTCAAGTCAGGGTGTATATATGTATATAACTATGTATCTATATATTAAAAAAAATATATATTTGTATATCATTTGGCTGTTACCTGATGAATGAATGATACTGGCGCTTAGCATTTCAATGTGACCAACCATAATAAATTTAGGCTGTCCATCAGACTGTGTGATAGTTACTTATCTCCTGACGATGCTTCGGTGTCGAAGCGAAACGTGCATTGTGGCACATAGGAAAGTCAATGTAATACTGCAATGCTCATGCAAGTTACCTATTTAATCAAAAAAGTACCATAATAATAATAGTGGCAAAGTTATTTCGTTCGTTTTTCCAATAAATAATCCGCCGTGGCTATAGCGCAGCTCGAGTCCCTCCGGACTGGGCTGAGGCTTTAATTAAGCGAGCACTTTATTTAACATATATAAAAGTCGATCGCAAAATGTACTATCAATATCGAACACACATAAGTATAGTGACATTGGTATTTGTGGTATACAGTAGTCTACAGATATGCGATTCGAAAAATGTACTACATACTAGTTTAGAACCAAAGTAATGGCATGTGATCACTACTTGATCAATAAAGTACCATAACAATAAAATTTGGACGTTGTTTCAATAATTCGTCGAGGCTCTATGGCAGCACGAATCCCAGTAGACTGGGCGTAAGCTTTAATTAAACGTGCCCTTTAAAACAGAAGTCCGTGTATTTAACTCTTCTATAACCATATTTAAACAGCTTTCCGTAAAATATAAATAGATTACTGGCCGAAATTATGTCAGGTGATCACTACTTAATCAATAAAGTACCATAACAATAAAATTCAGTCCTTGTTCCAATAATCCGTCGTGACTATATAGCAGAACGAGTCCCAGCGGACTGGGCAGAAGCTTTAATTAAGCAAGCACTTTGTATTACATATATAAAAAAGTTCGTATGGTTAACTACCAAGAAATACCCTAAAAGTACAAGTACTGCGTGGGCTTGTATTTGTGTTAATCATAGGTTTACAGATATGTAATGCGAAAAAGGTACTAGTTTACAGACAAAAAAGACACATGCGATCAATAAAGTACCATAACAATAAAATTCGGTCGTTGTTCCAATAATCCGTCGTGGCTATATCGCAGCACGAGTCCCGGCGGGCTGGGCGGAGGCCTTAATTAAGCGAGCGCTTTGTCCGGCTCCCCGTCGCTTTGCTAATAGCACACGCTAAACATACGCGATGGGGTGCAGTTTGCTATAGCTATTTAGGTATTTTGAATCAATATTTTTTGTATTGTCTGTGTTGGTACCTGTATTTGTTGGACTCAAAATCCTACAATGTAGTATAGGTACTTTTAAAGAAACAAAATATTTGTGTATATATTTGTATTTGTGTACTATCTAATAACGAGTGAAATTTATACTTTTATTGCTAAATGGTAATGAAAAATTATTATCATTAAAAAATCATGAATAATTAAATAACTGTTATATGTGTATAATTGTGTATAACGACTAAGCTAACGAACAGAGGTCCTAACACGAAGGTTTCTTCCTAAGTAAGTCGACAAGACGACTTTACTTAGGATGAAAATGTTCGTGCTAGGCAAACGGGAGTCAAGTCTTAATCGTATCACGCTTTTAATCAATGCTAACGCAACCCGCGTGAGGCCTAAGAAGGGTCCGCATTGGGCCTAGCACGAAAATTTTCATCCCAAATCAAGTCGTCGACTTAGAATAAAAATGACATGGATGCCATGGAGACTACATAAAGGAGTAACATCTCTTTATAATAAAATGTCGAATAAGGAGGCGCCTCATCAGCATCATGGTAAATTTTAAAGGTTCTTATTTGTCAATTCTTTGCTACCTTTATACCATGCCACGCTGTTCTGGAAGGTTATTGGTCAATTCATCTAATACTGCTACAGTCATACCATACTATTTGTCTATACCGGCACCACTCTGGACAGTTTTTGAACTACTATCTAAGCTATAATGTTGGACACTTTTGCAAATTTGCTCCTATAATGCCGGAGCCGGACATAGCTTCATATAAATGATCATTTCAATGATCATGTAGTGTGGGCGGGGACTTTGTGTAGATACGTAAAGTTTTCTAGTAGTAGTAGAGCTATGTCTATTGTTTTCTTATACCAGACACACAGAAATGCTTATAAGACGAAAATATTCGTAGCTATTTTGAGAAGATCAATAATATTTTAGGTATGCGAGGTTAAAGTTTCCAGCGGATTTTAATTTACCTTTTGTACATTTAAACTATTATGACCTACTTCTATTTTTATTTTGTTTTATCACATGTATAAAAAAAAATCAATCGTTGCTCGTTAGTCTCGCTAAAACTCAGGAACGTCTGTATCATTTTGAATTATGTTTTGTATTGTTTTAAGCCCCTTATTTCGGTGAAGATTTAAAAGAAAAGAAATAAAGAAAAAGTCAAAAGATTATTTAGAAATGGCAAAAAAATGCGGAATTACAGAATTTATTTGGGATAGATAGTTTTAGTGTTAGACCTTTCGTCTAACGTGCCATGTAGAATTATTGCTTCATAAAACATTCAAGCCAGTATCACGTTTTATGGAAAAGACATAAAGGAGATTGGCGATTTGGCTAATAAGAGACGAGCTTAAATTCCGGCCCGACAACGTCTACCGGATCCGCTAGTAATTATTATAAATTTTAGGTTTTTTTTTTATTTGAAACAGGAGAGCAAAGGAGAAGAGGCTGAAAAAGGACGCAGGCCGTACTCGCTGGTCGCAATACTTCAGGTCGATGAAGGGAGGTGGCAGCGGGTCACCCAGACACGATCGGCTCCTCGACAAGGATGAGCTGAAAATCGACTTGGATTCCTTCAGCCACCACGGTATTATCTTTCTCTATTATGATTTGGATACCTTTGCGGGGAAGATGGCTCAGGCCCAGAAAGAAGAAGATGGTTTTTTTATGTATGATAGACTAGCGCTTGACTGCAATCATATCTGGCGAGAAGGAATGTTGCAGTCTACCTGAAATATATATTCACTCTTTTTTTGAGGATATTTAGATTATATTTGTCAGGAAACAGTGACAAATATAATCAATAAGGAGGATCAAGAAGGGGGAGGAGGCCTTTGTCCAGGAGTGGGACACAATAGGCTATTTAAAAAAATACTGTTATATTTCTTCCTAGCGTAATCCCAGCTTAGTATCGGTTAAATTGCAGAGGATAGGGCTATGGGGCTTGTTAAGATCACCGAGCACCGTCCGAATTCATCACCGCAATCTCCACAATCTCTACATGTCTCGACTACCACCGTCGGGTGATAAATGAGTGACCAATTGTAACATTTTTGAGAGATTGCCGGGGTTCCAGGGATAACGTCAGATGGCATTTGGTCATTTTAACTCGCCCCGCAGCCAAATCCTCTGCAATCTAAGCGGACCCTGGTGCTTAACCGGGATAACGCTAGGAAGAAGAAGAATTTTAAGAGTGGGCAGTGACCCTGCCTTCCGCTCCTGGGGTCGTGAGTTCGATTCCCGCCTCGAGTCTGGGTGTATTATTTAAACGTATGTATTTATGTATTTCTACAAACAAAATATATTTGTACATATAAGGTGTTTGTTACTTATAACACAGGCATAAAGTTGTTCACCTTATGAACAGCGTTCAGTGTATTAGAAAAAAATTGTTTTTTTTTTATATATTTTTTTTAAATAAATAAATCTTTATTGGAACAAACTTACATCACTATCGCTAATACTATATATCCGTGTGTATATATGTATTTAAATTTTAATACTGTAGATAGCTACAGTTCACGATTTACGTTGTTTTGAATTATGGCACAATATCATTACGGTAATATAATTTCAGCTTTATATTGACCCGGTCAAGACTAAAAATATATTTATGTGACCCATGTTATTATCTTGCACACACTTGTGTTGTGATATTTATTGTGATTGTGGGGATTCCGGGGATGAAAGCAGACGGCTTTCGCTCATTGAAACTCGCCCCACAGCCACATGGCCTTTGAGAAATGAGTATGCTCTTTTCTTGAAGGTCCCTAAGTCGTAACCGTTCGGAAATACCGAAGCCGGCAACAGATTCCACAGAGAAATTGTGCGAGACAAAAAGTGTCTAGAAAAGCGCACAGTTGTGGACTTTAGGACATCGAGGTGATGAGGGTAGAATTTTAAATTTTGACGGGTTTTCGAGTTTTGTGATGTTGCTGACATTTAAGAAAAAGAATTATATTTATTGTCAAACAATGTTTACAGGCAGATTAACGCTTTTATGTTATCTATATCGATACTTAATATATAAAACTGAAGAGTTTGTTTGTTTGCTTGAACGCGCTAATCTCAGGAACTACTGGTCCGATTTGAAAAATTATTTTAGTGTTAGATAGCACATAACAAAGGCTATAATACATATCATCACGCTAAAATTTAATCTCTTTTATTACCTAATTTTACGCGGACGAAGCTGCGGGCACAGCTAGTGTAAATAAAAATATGAAAGTAACTCTTTCTGTCACGTTTATACGCTTAAACCGCTTAACCGACGATAAACATATTATGTTAATTTTATCCGCTCAATTGCGTTATAACTATATTATTCATAAAGGGTATTATTGTAAAATTTTACCACTCTAATAAAACTTCTGCTAGGGACACCTTTATTTGCATTATGAAATTGGTACCTATATGGTCAACCTGGTTTTGACTGGCGAGATAAAACCAGAGAAACCAAATGTCAAACTAATGGTTTTCGGTGTTTCTAAAAATTTCATAATTACAATATAGTACCTACCAATGAAAAAAACACTTTTCTGTAGGTTAGATATTTCGCAACCATTATCGAAATACTGAGTTGAATAATTAATTCCATTAATCAAACCTAAACTTGATTCCAGTACTTTAGTAAATTGTTAATTCATTCAGCAGTCTAAAGCACTAGAAGTTTGACTATTCGTTCTTAACGTCACTTGTCTAATTACTTATTCAATGAATCCATCCACGTATTTTATAACAAGAAGTTCTTCTCCTCTCCTTCTACTAAAGTTACTGTTAGCAATCTATATCTATACTTTTATCTTATACCCGCTCCGTGATTTTATCTTGCTCTCGTAATTGCAGACTAGAAACATTAGCTCATGTTGGTCGTAGATTAAAAAAAAAAGATTAGTAGATCGCCTATGATTCACGTATTTTTGGCTGTATCGTCAAGTATATGTTAAAAGGATTTCGATTTCCTTGTTATAACTAATGCTAGATAGAATAGCTAACGATCGGAAAAAATATAAGGTAGATAGAGATAGATACATATGGAACACATAGTTTTTAGCTCTATCATGAACTAAATTTAAGCGCTTACGACTAAACCTATAACTTCGCCTGTGTATTGACAATGAATACCTTATTTAGAAATTTCTTCTACAAAATCTCCTGAAGACAGCTTTCAAGACATACGATACGTTCGTATTTTGCATCAGATTACTTAGGTAACGAAATTATTAAATATACCTAGACTATTTTTATATATTATGAATTAAAAAAAAACTGATGTAGGTTCATTTGCATTGAAGAAAGTGCAAATGAATTATTTATAACTTGTCCATTAATAAGTGACTGCCCCCACCATTTGTAAACAATATAATAATAAGTTTTCTTATATAATAATAATAACATGTTCCTATATCGTATTCAAAAAATTGCCCCTAGACTGCTTATTATCTAGTTAATATTTATAAATTGGTACTTGTTTCAATTTCCCAATATTTCTGCTTTTACTTGTATAACAAAGTTATATCAGCGAATTTCAGTAGAGTTATATAAAATTGGACGTTAACTACAAGGAGGTTTTAAATAGTTTATAGTAAACATAGAAAGTCGAAAAAACGTCATAGTACGTTGACGAAGCCGCGGGAAACATCTAGTTACTAATAAAATTCTTATAATCAACTAAATAAGTATTATACAAATGCCTTTAAAACAAATTAATAAATAGTGTAACCTTCTCTTTTGCGTGAATAACCTACACGTGTTTTTCTTAGACAATTTTTTAATAAGAACCAAGGGCGCCAAGTCTCGGTTTACCGCGCTCAGTGAAAATATGAAAATGAAGCGCTGATTCATGTATATTCAGACCACTAAAGTAATATCAGCAGACGAGTTTATGGCATCGGTCGTACTTTCCGCTTCAATTTCTTCATGGTGTAGCTGAAATTTATAATTAAAATTTAACATAATTTTAACGTCCACTTTTATAAAAACCAATAGTCGTTCGTTAGTCTCGAGTTTACCGTTTCAAATTCTGTTTATTCTGTTTCATTACCCTTATTTCAGGGAAGGTTTAAAAGAAAAGAGAGAAAGCAAAAGTCGTATTTTTTATTAAAACTACTAAAAATGCAGATTTGGTCGGTATTCCAGAATACTTCAAATAGATGATTTTCGTACTAAACCTTTTGACTGACGTCACGTCAGTGTGAAGTGGAATACTCATAATTTTACATAGAACGTCATCCAATCTCCGCATTCTTTAAAGTATAGCATAATTTATAAAAGAACGTTGCAAAAGATCGTCGATCCAAAAGTCCTCTCACCTCTTTGGCATTTATCTTATCTATCCTGGCTGGATACGCATTGTCGATTATAAAGTTCCACACAATTTTCATCGGTACCTTCCCAGTGTTTTCTACGTTAAATTTAAACATTCTTCTTAAGTAATTACTAGTGCCAATTTTACTTTTTTGAACCTAGCCGACAAATGTTTTAATTAAATGTTACTTATTTCTTGCGCCTTCAACTTCGTTTGGTTTATGGATTTTATTTTATTTCAAAGTTTAGTTTTCGCGGTATCGTAATTTCTTTGGTAAAATGAAAATATCCGCGATATCAAAAACCGCGAGACGTACAATGATGCAATTTGGCAATGATTTTATTATATTTCTAAGTTTAGTTTTCGCGGTATCCTAATTCCTTTATGACTGACCAGTCTTTTATGCATTTACGAAATAACTTTTTCGAACAATAAATTAACTACAGAAAATATGGCCACACTTTAACTAATTTTAAGTAAATTTGATCAAAAATTAAGTACCTATTTTTATTACATAAATATAACGAAAATCGAGTACCGAGCACCCTCCGTAAGTGTTCTAAGTGTCTCACCAGTCACTCTGTATATTACCTTTGTTCAAAGATGCTCTATATATGGCATAAAAGTTCTGGGCCCCATTTCCTAGCAATTTTGTGAGTCCATCTATCACATATCGTCTTTAAAACTGTTGACAAATTATAATGTATCTAAGATCATTTACCTACAACTACCTAGGAGGTTAGGCAATGGAGCTGAAACACAGATTATTCTAGCTCAGCTCCAAAAGCATCTATATAATGCACATAACACATGCTATGTTTTCATAGAGTAGACACAATAGTAAATTGTAATTTTTATATCCCGTTAGATTATAATGCATATAATATCCTAGATTAACTAGTTATAAGCAATTGTTGCCAGTTTTTCAAATAATAAAAAAAAACACTAAATATATTTTGTATTAAGTACTAGCTGAGCCCGCGATTTTGTCCGCCTAAAATTAGGTAAAAAAAATAGATTCAATTTTAGCTCGATGATATATGGTCTATAGCCTTCCTCGATAAATGGGCTATCTAAAGCTGAAAGAACTTTTCAAATTGGAGCAGTAATTCCCGAATTAAAATTGTATTTTATTCAAGTAGGCTTTTACAAGCTCTTTTGAATCAAAAACATAAAACTCCGCCAAGCCGTTTAGTAGATGGCAATCGGTTATCTTAACTCTCCCCACAGCCACATCTTCTACAGTCTAAGCGGACCCTGGTATTTAACCGGGATAACGTTAGGAAGAGGAAGAATTGTATAGACCGATATATCGCTATATATACAGCTATGTATATACATAAGGAATCCTATTATTCTCCAAACGAATCCCTATTTTCTTTACAATACATTTCTGGGTCAAACATCCAAAAATAATCTTTATAACTCCGCAATCGAATATTGGCTAGAGTTTTTGGATACTTACCAGGCCATTGAAGAGGTATTTTATATCGTGATGATGGAAAGCAGGTCAGGGTTTTGTTGGAAAAATTCACATAATATATAACATATAACGCTCACAACATATTCATTGATCAGGTGGCAAGGTAATTCGAATCTATTTACAATATTTGCAAACTTGCTGTGAACCGCGACATCGTACGCCATTTCAGTTTTACATATTTTATTTTATTTTATTTTATTTTATTTTATTTTATTTTATTTTATTTTATTTTATTTTATTTTATTTTATTTTAGGCGGCTGTTACCTTTAACACAGGCATTAAGTTGTCTACCTTAGGAACAGACGTCCGTGTGTCATATAGTCCTGTATTTATTTATTAACTTTGGTATTTAGGAAAAATTTAAGCCTAAAGCTACTATAATTTTTAATTTTACTTGAGCTATAAGTTTTCCTTAAGAAATAAAAAATTAATGAAGAGTACGTCGTTCCTATATAGATAAATACCACATACACACACAACACTACCTTGAGCCCGTAGTTTCGCAGTTTATAATAAGAGTGTCCTAATAAGTAACTAAGATGAATAGATAGATAGATTGATAAAATCTTTATTGCACACAGTAAATGAATTTTACAATATAAATTACTATCTTAAACTTAAAACTATAAACGCGCGTGCAAAGGCGGTCTTATTGCTAAAGCAATCTCTTAACAGACAACCATTGGCGAAAGGATTTTTGTAGTATACTAGATGGAATACTGTCTTCAGAAATATCTTCTAGGTTTCTTCCATTTTTCAATAATGATTAAGGGTGAAGTTTGACATCTGAGAAAAGGAGCAAACTGAAAAACAAGCGCTGTGCCCTAGATCAGCATTTGGCTGAGTCTGCCCCCGTTTGTCATGCTCACAGCCATAAAGGTAAAACTTAAACTTTTGTCTAAAATCTATGTCTGTAAACATTGTTTGGCAATTCTATTCTTATTCTAATTTAGCTTTGGAATGCCACGAAAAATATTTTCATATAAAACGTTGGCACGAGACCATATGACTCGCAGTGTCAAAAAGTTATTAGATCTCGTTTAGAGAAACGACTCTAACTCTACACACCTTTCTATCTATCTATAACCCTTTAGTGTGTCCGTCTTCGGACGTAGGCCTCCTCTCCATTTTTCCATGCTGTCCTATCCAGTGCAGTGCATTCATCTACTACCAGCTTGTCGGCAGATGTCGTCTACACGCCTTTACGCTGGCTAATTTCACTGACCTTTGTCAAAATCTGTGTCTTGGCCATATTTATCTACTGTTTATCTTTCAGTTATACAAGTGTAAAAAACAGCCACGCCGCCATGATTTAACATTTTTTTATTTCTAAGAGATGCTATAGATTTTGTAATAAAGTTTAAGAAGACTGTAGGTCTGTATTCTGTTGAAGAAGATTATTTACTAAGAGAAACTTACAAGTTCGTTAGACTTCGGTAGCGGTTCGTTGTCTATGGAAGCCCCCGTGGGTCCGATTTCGGGGGGCCCGCGGTTGATCCACTCCGTCCATCCAGTCTTGCAGGTCATCGCTTGGTCGTATGGGGTTGTCTCTGGTGCCAGCGTACTCCACTTGGTTACCTTACAAAAAGTATAAGAAAGTCATATAGTACAGAGATCAGCAACCTTTTGGCATGTAAAGGCCATATCGTCAGAAAATTAGATACTAGCGGGCCACATTTTTAAAAATGTAGATATAGATGGGCCATACATGTACAACAATTATATGCAAACAGGTATCCAGGTATTTATTTATGTGGGTAAACATGTGAGCATTATTAAAAAGGTTAAATATTAATATAATATGACAAAACTTCACACTCGTGTAATGTTTATATGCAAGTATTGCACGCCCCACGGGATATGCTCTACTCTCACTAAATCAAAGTCGAGGCATTTCGTGAACTAAAAATTACTCTATTTCTTTGGTATGGACACTTAAGTATATAGCGATAAATGTAAATACACATCGCTTAAGATGAAAGTCATGTTTTAACAGTTTCGATACTTTGGAAGTATAATAATTTTATTATTGTTTATAAGAAACAATTTGCCATTTTTTATAAATATAACAGCTACGGGCCATTAAGAGAGGAGTCGCAGATTACATGTGGCCCGCGGGACACGCGTTGCGGAACGCTGATATAGTACAACAAAACTTTTTATTTGATACTAAACAAACATGCCAACTTATTTATACTATATGATGATGATATGAGGATGGTACAGGTTATATCAATATATTTATATATATTGATATATCCTGTACACTGTCACACTTTTTGACCAGAAGCAGATTCATGAATGAAAATGCTCCCTGCAATCCTCATCTGATTGGCATGATACAGCAATAAAAAGGTTGAATTAAAAAATATATATTCAACAACAAAAGGTTCTTTGGAACTTAATAAAGGAAGCCACATCTTAATATGTATATATAAAAGCGAAATGTTTCTAATACAAAATCTCGAAAACCGCAGGACGTACAAATATGAAATTTGGTAAGAAGGTTAATTATAGTTAGTAGACATCCGCTAATAACGAATTTTTCAATAGAGCCAGATAAGGAGGTCTAAGGGCTCTTGCAAGTTAATTTTAGGCGGAGAAGTCGCGGGAAACAGCTAGTATTATCTATATAATAACAATAAAGAGTACACACGGACCTCTGTTCCTAAGGTAGACAACTTAATGCCTGTGTTATAGGTAACAGCTGCCTGTTATACACATTCTTATATAAAGTTATAGAAATAGATAGTACACCCAGACTCGAGGCGGGAATCGAACCCACAACCCCCGTAGCAGAAGGCAGGGTCACTGCCGACTACGCCAACGGGCCAGTCAAGTCTATATCTAATACTTACAGGCTCAGTGGCACAAGGTTGTCCAGTACAAATCTTCTCTTTCTTGGAACATCGGCACGCATGACAGGCGTCTTCTTCCACGATCTCCCCTTCCAGCACTTCCCTGCCGTCGGGTAGCGTCATACAAACCGGCTTGCACTTGGAACGCGGCACGCAGTCCTTTAAGGTATCGTTAAAATAGACGGTACCTTCTGGGCATGTCTTATTCGGCTTGCAACCTAAAAATAAAAATTGTTTTACGTGTGTTGCCTACGTTTTTTTTTTCTAGTTAATTAGTTTTCACCACAGGCTTGCTCGTGGTGAAAATTGATAACCATCGTACCATTTTTTAGGGTTCCGTAGTACTACAAAGAACCCTTATAATTTTGCTCTTTCTGTCCGTCCGTCTGTCAGCCCGTAATGTGGTCCCCCCTAGCATTTCCAAACTATTAGCCGTAGTAGTCTTGAAATTTTCCATGTTGAAGGAACATGCTAAAAACTCCTTAGGAAAATGATTTTGAATGAAATCGGAGAACAACTTTTGAAGTTATTTAACTTCAAAAGTTAAATGTGCTGATGATGATTGTTCGCGTAAATTTAAAGCTAAATGTGCTGATGATGGCAGCAGGAAAAGGATGAAAATGACAGATATAAAAATTATGATAACAGCAATGACAATGATTGTAATGACGTAAGTAATAATAAGTATAGACAGTCAGTACCTTGTATGTGGAATTGAGCGGAATGGTTCGTAGATTCGAAAATATTACGAGCCTAAAACTGTACGGTACAGAGCGATGCGGTAATATAGAACGGTACAATGTAGTACGGTAAGATGTGGTACTTTAAGCTGTGGTTAGGAATGATGTTGTACGGTACGATACGATACCTTCTACGCATGTCTCCTGTTCGCACGTGGCCTTGACCTTCTCGTAGTCCAGTGTGTTGTCGCAGGTCTCCGGCGGGCAGGCGGGTATGCACTCGTTGTAATTGGCGCACTCCCTGTCGCACTGCATCGCTGTTAAATTAAATTATTGGTAACGTTACAATATTATTAAAGTTTCACATACACAACACACAAATAATGATTTGGTTCATATACAATTTGAAGGTTAATAAGGTGCGAAAAATTAATGTCAAAAGTATAAAAGCCTCAAAGACAGGAGATACCAATAACAAAAACTCATTTAAACAAGAATAACTAAGTCCCTTAAATGAAGAACTTGGCCGTAAACTTAGAATAGAGAAAAATAAAAAGGACGTAAAATAAAGAATTGTGACCTTGACCGTAGACTGATTTAAAGAGGACATTTAAAGCCGTAACATTAAAGTAAAGCTTAGAGAGGAATAAAAAAACTCACGGCACATCTCCTGCGTCCGCCACTTGAACGTGACGCCCCTGGCGGCGCATGCGTGCGCGTACGCGGCGAGCGCGGCGCACGCGCAGTCGCAATCCGCACCCGCGTCACATGCGCACGCGTCCGCTTCGCAGCGGGACACGAACTCGCTCGCCGGCACCTCCACGTGACACAACGAGAACGGGTACCGCTTCATAGCCCCGCATATCGTCGAGGCCCATTCCTTACGATTCGGGCGTTCTTTGCAGTGATCCTGATGGAACACGTATTGAGGATTATGAGAGTCTTAGATTAAGCTTAAAGAAATAACTTTATTGTATTGCATTGTATTGTATTGTATTGTTATGACTTATTAGGCTTATTAATAATTCATAATAAGCCTCAATGTATGTATGAAATGTACTTAATAACAATTTTTTCTCCGATAGTTTTTTCAGTTAACCGTCTCATTGCGAATGGCTTCGATCGTCATCTTAAGAGGCTCTCGTTTGATAATTGGACCAAGAGTCGAATACAAAAGAGATTTGATCGAAAATCCATAAACAGCTAGTCGTAATTATGAAATGTGTTTATAGTTTCTGATAATGCTTCGAGAAAAACTGTAACATTTAACCACGGAGGACGGTTAACTTTATTTGAGATAGAGAATGTTAATAGGCTGTCAATTTTTAACAGTTAATTATAATGTGAGAGTAGAGGTGGGTTTAAACGCGGATTCAAAATATCTTTAAAATAATCTTCTAAAATTAAAAAAAAACAACCGTTTAAATTACAGTCTTAAATCACATATTAGTCAGCTTTATATAAATAATTCATATGTATGATATGAAATACAAAATTAAATGGAGCATTCTAGAGTTAAGTATCTGAATAAAGACAAAGAAGGCGGTTTTGCCTAATACTAAATATTTGAGATTTGATCACATGGTAATTTTATAATTTATAATGTACCGTTTTTTTATCATACCCTTGATTTTATAATTTATGGCTATGACTACAGGATTCCAACTTAGATCATCGGGATCCTGACGTCATCTTAATTAATTAAATAAATTAAATAAATAAATATCATAAAGACATGAGCTTTTGATAACGGCAACTCTAAAATTAATGCATTTAAATAGATATTTCAAACGTTTGCTATTATGCCGAAGCCAGACATACATCCTGTCGATTAGAGGTATTGTAACGGACACGTTGGTGTCTTTTCATAAGAATTACGATGAACGTTTGCCTCAGAAACACTTTCATAAGCACACGAGATTTTGAAACTGTACTTCTAACGTGTTTTTAACACTGTTCCTTATTTACCGCTGATTTATAACCATTACGTCATTTGATTTTCCTACATAGTTGTCTTTTTTTTTAAATTCCTTCATTTCTTTTACTTTTTTTTCCGAATCTAGGCATACGAAATTTAAGTTATTGAAGATTTATTAATTTAATTGCAGAAGGCTTTTTATTTAATTGCATAAGACAGATAACACATTAGTGCAACGATATATGTACATTAATTGTTACGCGCGACTTCGCGCATGTATATTGCAAAAGCCCTTTGAACTCTTCAATCTGGTCTTAGCGGAAAACCTTTCTTAGCGCATCTTCGATGATCTATCATCTTGCTAAATTTAATCGTTGCACGTGGAGCTGTTTTATTTATATGTGTTTTTTTTTTGTAACACTCAATGAGATAGTAATAATAAAGGTTTTTATCATCACGTCAACATTAAATCTATTTTTTTTACCTAATTTTACGCAGTCGAATTCGCAAGCGCAGCTAGTATCAATTAAAATTCGAAGGTTTTATTACGTAAGTAATATTCTTTCTCTTTTTTACATAACTCGAATGTAACAGATAAATCTAGACGGCTCCATCATTAAAAGCATGTGTTTCAAATATATTGATGCACTCGTACAAGGTAAAATGAACTCTACGCATATAGTGAAAGGATTACATTTAATAAGGCGGGATAATGAAAGAGTCCATTTATGAAATTCATTAATCACTTAACATAATGGTGTATCTGCGAGGGATTACAATAACGATGCAACCTTTTGCGACTGACCCCTGCCAAGGGTACACCGCGTGATACATTTCATCGGACTTAAGTACAGTGGGAAAAGTAATAATCAATTTTCACTAAAATTTCTTGGAACCTCTTGGTAATTCTTGGACCACCTTTCACATTTATCTTTTGAAAGTTATATACTTATCAATATTGGCTTTTTTTAAGTCAAGTCGAAAAAGAATATAAATATTATTCACAGAATTTCAGGATCTGCTGTACAAGATCCGTCCATTCGCCTGCAAGTATGTCTCAGTCTCGAGACTCGCTAAGCGTGTTGAACGCTCTTAGCGCGCGCGGTATGGGTGATCTGGCCCGTGATAGTTCCAAAATCTTTGATTCCTTCTATTCGACTACATCCAAGCGGTAATATGTTCTCTACGGGAGAGGGCAAACCGCTTTATTTGTTTTTATTATTTTCGGACTTTTTGAGGGCACTCAAGCTTTTCTTTTATCAAACCGTCAATATGGACAACTTTGACTTTTAAGGCCACAGTGACTAATCAATTAAAATGTTTTAGGAGACGAAAATGGGCGTCCCGTAAAATAACGATTTTATTCAGAAAATGCTTTTTGATTTTTGTATAAATATTCCTGTATATTAATAGTGATGTAGATTTTAAAAGTTGCAACGAATCATAGCGTTATTTATAACTACGATTAAATAATAAACAATTTTATATATGTATGTGATGAATCTATCTTTCTGGGGATTAGATAGATAGATAAATGTTGAAAAGAGCAAGTAAAATATTTTTTTCTGTATTTTTGTAACTATAAAAGTAAATGACTTAAGCTTGCGTGAATAAAGAATTTAAGTCATGATGAGTGCGAAGTCAATAAGCGCCAGTCAATAGAGAAAACTTTTTTCACCTCCTAAAAATATGGTTATGGTGTCTACCAATTCTAAATCGCGTGTAGAGGTATAGGTTTTGAAAAAATTGAAGATGCGCTTGCAAAAATTACTAAAGTTATAAACGCGTAACTGAAACAAAAGAAGGGCTTTGATTTTCTTTGCTTATATCTCAAAAACTATTAGAAATATTTAAAACAGTTATGGAAAAATAAATTAGACAATACTGTTAATTTATTTTTCTGCACTGCTTGACGCCTTTTCTAGTAGTAACATCACATGTTTTTGCTAATTTTAATTGCTCAACAATAATCAAGAAAGAGTCCCGACAACATTATAATTAAATATTCAACGTTACTAAATTGACGCACGTCTGAAAATCACTGGAGTGAATTAGCCTAATCCCTATTGTGTCCTTGTTTGCTCTCACTCCCCTAGCACTTTGTTAATCTGCGAAGTAAATAATTTAATATAAAATTTTTAAAAACATTTTTAGTTCGTTATAGAATTAAATAATCTCATGTATATCTATACTAATATATAAAGTTAAAGAGTTTGTTTGCTGGACCGCGAAAAACTCAGGAAATAGTGGTCCCATTTGAGAAATTCTTTTGATATTAGAAACCCCATTTATCGAGGAAGGCTATAGGCTATATACCATCATGCTACAAATAAATCTATATTTTTTTTACCTAATTTTACGCGGACAAAGTTCCAGGCACAGCTAGTATTTTATAAAACTTATACTAAGGTTGGACTTACTTACAATTAAACTTTAAAGTAAAGTTATACACATACAGTTCATATTTTATAATATTTTTCATTATCTCTACATTATACTACACATATATATCTTAATAATCCCTAAACCAATTTTGATACGGCGGAGTACAAAAACCTAGTATTATTTTTTATTCACGTTCAATATCAGCTTTAAGAACTTCGCCTTTAGATTGCATTCAGGGTTTAATGATGGCGCTGGAAGCTGATCATCATAGGATCTCTTAATAAAATGAGATGATTCCATCTTATTTAGTATAGTTTGATTCGTCTTGATGATTTTTTTAGTCCTTAATATAAGTAGAGCTTGATGATGAAGCTGGAATGTGCCAGACGGGTCCGTAATAAAACTGAGAAATTTACCGAGTGAACTATTTGGAGAGAACTAAAACGTAAACAATAATTTTTATGTGTTATAGCCATGGCAATCTTATTTGTTATGTCATTATCAGATCAATGAGTAAATTAATAAAACGATATATTACTATAAAATGTGTATAATGTATATTTAACAATTTTGCGACGAGATTACCCATGACAAGCAAAGAAAAATACACGAGAGTACGTTCCGGCTTAGGAACTGTCACGAAAACTAATAACTACGTAAACTTGCAAGAAAATTTTTCAAATGAAGAACTCGAATCAAAACTGGAAATTCTCAACAAGACAATTAGGAAATTCCAGGGCATACAAGAACAATTTTGTAAACTCTAATTTAACATCCCAGGTAAATATTACAATAACTGATCACAACTAGGAAATCTTATTAATCAATTTATAACATCAAAACTATAAAAAACTATGGGTTTAATACCTAATTAATCATAATTACAAACATTCAATAACAAAAAATGATTAAAAAAATGTTGAATGCAGGTTTAGTTATTAAAAAAAAGGTTTAGTTATTAAATATGTAGTTCAGTTAAGAAATAAAAAATGGGATAAATAAAAGAGTGGCCAACGGCGTGTTAAGACACGCTTATATAGGAGGGTTCCGTATCTGACGCACAAAAAGTCATTTGTCAAATAATTTCAAAAGCTTTTGTTTGTATTCGCTTAAAATACTTTTTAATGAGTTTTAGCGTGTCCTATGGAAAGGAAAATTTCAAGTCTCTACATCTAATACTTTAAAAATCCTAGGAGGTGACCACCTTGCGGGTGGACAGACAGACGGACACCATAAAACGGAACCATAAAAGTCGCCTTAATTTTCCTATTCGTAACTCACCCTAAGAATAGTGCCGGATTGGGTCACCAATCTATCGACCGGTAGAAGTAAGAACTTCTGTACCTCACGATCGAACCAAATGCCGGTCACTGATTAAACTACGACCTCCACTACGAAGACATGAACTCACTTCAAAAGTGTATACAGAGAGTGGTCGTATGAAATAGCTAACATAAATTTGAATGCAACGAGGCTGCATATTTCACGTAAGTAGGCCTTTATTCACAATTTACACTAATAGTGCTTTTTGGCAAACGAAAAGCACTTACGTTATAACACATTGCGCTGGGCCTGTAATGTGTGTTTTGTGTAGTGTGAATTAAACTGCTGCTCGTGGCTGTTTTAGAGTTAATTTTAATTAAAATTTTAAAAGCGCACTTTAATTTTAAGCTGTGTGCAGCGAGCTGTGGGCCGCAGTCCCCGAAGCGACATCACGTAGTGAATTCAATTCTCACTAGTTGTGTAGTCGAACAAGAAATTGGTTTGCCACGCTAAGGTCGAATGTCGTTTGCGCGTCAATTAGTTAAAAGGCTCATTTTTGCTTGTTACAAGATAAAAAATAAAACTAGAAAAGAATTGCACGGCAAAAGATGAGTAATCGTCACGCTTAATTCAAATTAATTGGGCATTTATCTTAACAAAATCGGATATTCCTTTTTAAACTGGTTAATTTTTTACCTTTTCTTTAAGAAAAAAAAAGCATTTAAAGTGGGCTTAACAGCACTTTTGTCTATGAACAAGCGATATCTATTAGTTCATCTTTAACGGCGCAACGGTCTTTTAAACGAAGATCCAGTTACGAAAAAAAATTAAAAAAAAATGCGCGCCCAAAAATTATCATTAAAACACTACCACTACTATCTATCGTTTAGGACTTTATTTTCTAAAACATAAAATACCTGATGTAAAACATAAATAAAAACATTAAACGTCAAAAAACTAGAGCAAAAACATTAAAAACAAAAAAGAGACAAACAACGATATTGTTTACCTTTTTTTAAAAAAAAAGGTAAATAAATGCTGAGTTAACAGCACTTTTGTCTTTGAACAAACGAATATCTATTAGTTCATCTTAAATGGCGCATCGCTTTAATGTATCACATGTACTTCTTTCATCTGATGTATCTAAAAAGAAATTGTCTAGTTTAGAATCTTTTGGGTACAGATCCATTAAAGAGGTAGATTTAAGACTCGAGGAGCATTCTGAAAGTAACGTTTGTGTATCTGTGGTTGTAGTCGTAGAACCATCTGAGCTCTTACTCAGTGTCGTCGTTTCAATAGTTGTCTTAACATTTTGTGGCGTACCATCTTCTCTTGAAACGATTTCTTTTGTAGTAACAGTAGTAATTGTTTGCGTAACTACATTTTCACCTTCCTTTATTATTTTTGTGACTGTGTCGGTTTCTGTTTGAATTTTTCCTACTGTCTGTAATATAGTTAATAGTTCTGACTCTCTAACATCTTCAAGTAATGGTTTGATTGTTTTGGGTACTTTTTCAGTTGAAGTTGAAATTTTTTGAGTAAGGATGTCGTCACCAACATGTACAACTTTTGTAATCGTTTCTTCGGTGCCATCTGATTTGTCATAAGTAACTTCACTTTGAACACCATCACTAACTTTAATATCTTGGAAATTGTTTGACGCTTTAGGTAACGGACTAACGGGAACTGTGGGGGGTGTAGATACCCTATCAAACTCAGGACATGCTATGGCAGGTTCGACACGTTCTGTTTTAATGCCTTGTTGTACTGTTTCATCGCCGAATGCTTTATGCAAGGATTCGATTAAATGTTGAGCAGTATGTTCAAGTGACGGAACGAATTGCTCAGTTTCTGTAACAATACTATGTATACCTGAGTCGGAAGCTCTTGATGGTATGATTTCTTCTTTAAGTAATTCATGTTCATCTACAAAAGGCTTAGGTAGTCGACTATATCTTCTGCTTTCCTGAAGAGGTGCTGATTGAAATTGATCATCATATATTTTTTGCTGCTCGTTTTTTTCTTGTAACGAATAAGATTTTTCCCCCTTCTCTGTGCCTTCGAAAGAATATTTCTCTTCTAAGCTTATTTCTTTAGAAATATCTTCGGAACTACTATGAACTAACGCATGTGATATATTTTCTCCATCGATAACGCTTTCTTCTGTCAAAGACAGTAATTTTGTTTTATCTTTTACTTTAGTATAATCTGTATCAAATTGAGGAATAATCTTCCTTTCTTCATGAAGCGTTTCTTCAGTTTCTTTAGCTAATTTAGTAACTGAATCAGTTTCTAGTGGATAGTGGCCATTAAATTTTGTCATGGTATCTTTATCAACATTTGTTGCATCAGGAGCCTTAGGCTTTTCTGATAATTCTTGAACCTTTTTACGTATGAAATTGCTATCGACAACTTCGTCTAGTACTGAAATTTCTTCACTCGTTTTAATAATAACATTTCCGTCTGGAAATTCATCTTCAATAGTAGTTTTTGTATTTAATTTTGTGCGTTTTATATTCTTACTGATGTTGTAAAACGATTTACTTATCTTAGTAACGATACATTTTCTTTTTATGGTTACACCGTTTTCTGTAAGTGAGTCTATTTCAGTTGTGGTTGTTTCTATGGGATCATCTGATAAATCAAACTCGTCAAAATCATCTTTTTCTTCATTAAAGGAATACTCTTCTTTCTGAACTTCTTGTACTTTGTCAATAATTGAAACTTCTTCAGTGGTTTTAGCACTAATGTGTCCATCAGGGTACTTATCTTCAATAACCTTTTTTGTTATAATTCTAATCCTGATTATATTGGAATGTTTATTTCCTAAAGTTTGGGTTACTATAACTGTAGTAGTTTTTCTATTGATTTCTGTATTATCACTATCTACTATACATTCTGATTTCACAGAAGTTACTTCATCTGGTTCTTTTATAAGATAAAATCCTTCGGGATAATCAATTTTTGTATCTAATTTGCTTAACATCAAGTTAGGAGACTCTCTTTCTATGTCACTAGGAATTGTCGATGTTAATGAATCTTTTCTCTTAGGCTGTAACTGCGTTAAATTATTATCTTTTATCATTTTAGGATAGTCATCTATAAATGAAACGTTTTCACTCGTAGTAATGCTTTTGCTTCCATCTGGATGGATTTCTTCGATAACTCTCTTAACTGTAACTTTAATTCTTTCAACTTTTGTCTTAACGTTACGCAGTTTTTGTCGGGTTGTAGTTTCAGTAACTGTTTGTCTTATTTCTACATTGTTAACTACAGAACATTTGGTTTCTGTAATAGTACTAGTCACTGGAACGTCTTCTTCTTCGAAATCATCGTATATATCATCTTGAATATCGTAACTCGAAATATAAACTTTAACATCTTTAGTTTTTTCTGTAATACCGTCAGAAAAAATAGATTCAGTGATAGTCACAACAGTTGTTCTTAATTTTCGGCATGAACGATCTTGGTTTGTTAATATTTCTTTTGTTGTAGTAATTGTTAGGAGTTGTAAGACACTTTTTCCACTAATAATAATAGACTTTTCTTGTTTCTCTTCTGAGACGGTCATTTCTTCAGTGATTGAAAATTCTTGAAGGTCAAATAAATCCTCTTTTCCGATATTATTAACTTTAACACCTGCTTCGTGAATCGGCATCTGTAACATTTTTAGAAATATGCTGTATTTGACTCAGTAAAAATAATTTATACGGATAAATGTAAACAAACAAAAATATGAAATACCTTAGTCGACCCAAACCTGACAATAACTGATAATAATTTGATTTACAACCACATAGCTACAGGTTTACTTGGTCTAACTCTTGATATAAACTTGAGTTGCGCGAGATTCGATTTTTAAAAAACAAGATGATAATGATGTAAAGAATGAAATAAAAGAAGAAATAAAAAGTCTAAGGTCATTGCATACATGTAAAATATTTTAAATAATGTGCATGCATTGTTGGTCGACAAAGACATTTAGCATTTCGACAAGGAGAAATTTCGGCAATTTTTATTCTCGTATTATTAAACCACACTAACTAAATAATTTCATTTTCGAGGACATTTAAAAACAAGGTCTACGAAGTAAACTGTAATAATTTTATAAAAGACATATAAGGTTCCGACAACTAAACGAAAAATTTTACACCTGAAATGCACTATTGTAACTACAGTTAAAATCAACTTCAACAAACAAACATGCAGTCGAATTGCCAAACTCCTCCTTTTAAGAAGACGGAAAATTGAAATAATTATTATATGAAAGCTCATTACCATTTCAACTGAACTTCTTTCCTTCTCTGATCGTTTATCATCAGAAAATTCTTCTGTTTTGTCTACTTTGACTGGACTGGCTACTTTTTCTAATGATTGGCTGGGTAGATGTTTTTCAGAAATCGGTTCCTTTTCAGTCGGTTTTTTATGGGTTAATATTTCCTTTATTTCTTCTACAGGACTTGTAACTTTCTCAACAAATTTTTCAACAGATGCTTTTTCTTCTGCGAACAGGCTTATTTCTTTTTGTACTGGAAGGCCATGTACTTCTTTTAACCGATTAGGTTCTTTCTCAACCAATTTCTTATCTAGTGGCTCAAATTCGATTTCTTTGACTGGACTTGGCTCCTTTTCTGGTACCGCTAAGGGCTTCCCCTTACCTTCTTTTAGAACTTCCTTTACCTGACTTGGTTCTTTCTCGATCACCTTATCGACGAGTGATTCTTTTCTTTCTGTAACAGGGCTAGGTTCCTTTTCTAAGTCCGAGATATGTATTTCTTTTACCTGGCTAGGTTCTTTGTCAACCGGCTTTTTGTCTAAGAGTTCAAATTTGATTTCTTTTACTGGACTTGGTTCTTTTTCGTGTACTGCTTTATCAGAGGGCTTTGCCTTCTCTTCTTTGAGTACTTCTTTTACCGTGCTTGGTTCTTTTTCCTTTAGTTTCTTTTCAGAAGGCTCCACTATTTTTTCATCGACCGGACTTGGTTCTTTCTCAATCACCTTTTCGAAAGGTGATTCTTTACCTCCTGAAACAGGACTAGGCTCCTTTTCTAATGCAGGGCTATGTACCTCTTTCACCGGACTAGGTTCTTTATCAGCCGGCTTTTTGTCTAGGGGTTCCAATTTAGTTTCCTTTTTATACCAGTATGAATCGGATATTTTCCAGTCATGAGTGCCGCTCGGGATGGCGTGCAAATTGGCGACACGTAGTACTTGTGCAGCATCAGGCCGGATGCCCCCAGAGCGTCGATATTCGGTGTGGGAATCTGATTGGAGCCGTGCATTGCAACATCGTTCCAGCCCTGAAAATAACCAAATATTCTTATCCTAATTTACTTTGAATTTATATAGATCCAATGTAATTAGAAGTAGCGCCAGGTTTGTAACGGAATTGGGCCCGCGTGTCCGGGTACCAGTACCTCTTTCTTACATAAAATCGGCGTGAAGTGGCGGCAATGCTGTCATGTCAAGTGAAGGTATCGTTGTCGCGTTTCGTTCGATTTGTGAGACTTCCCGGTGGCTTAAACTCGTCATTAAAAGCCTAAAAGAATATTACAATTGAAACCTTGTTTACAAGTCGGAAACTCTTATCGGCAAAACACTTATATAGCTTTTTATAGGTAGAGTATTGTTGTTCATGATAATTAATACAAATTATATTGCAACCATATGATTGTCAACGTCACCCACTCAGCGCCCTACGACATAATTTCATAAAGACATCCCTATTCTCATTACATTGCAAAAGTTTTTAAGGTTCCTTAGAAAAACCGCTACAAGTAAACGGTTCCGATACAACAAAAAATTTCTTTATACTCCGCGAATTCTTCCACGTTGAATTCAATGACTGTACAAAAGACTGGCCCGTTGGCGCAGTGCGCAATGACCCTGCCTTCCGCTCCGGGGATCATGGGTTCGATTCCCACCTCGAATCTGTATTATATGTATGTATATTTTTACAAAAGCAAATTTTTGTGTATATATTCCTGTATATATTTACTTATTCAATTGTTTGGTCCTATGGTTTTTACTTTTTGTATAGAAATCTAATTCTCTTTTACTTCATTAGACTTAGAATGAGTTTAAAACTATATATCATACTATATTTCACTGCATGATATTTCAAAAAAACTGCTAATATTGAAAACCTTTCTAAAACTTAAAAAAAAAATTGAAAACGGAACCCGCTGTGTCTCAAAATAATTCGGACTTGGCCGGCGATCGTCGGCCGCGCTCGGCGCCTTTGCGCTGACGGATATCGCGTCTGCCTCGTTTTTTTATCGTTGGCCCAGGGATATGGTTTACAGGCATGTATATAATGACTCATTTTATAACGTCCAACCGCATAATATGACGTTTATAAGTTTCAAGTTTCTTAACCCTCATTCGCACGAAAGCTTTTTTACCGCGCGTTAAAAAGGCGTTCAAGTAGAACATATGAAGTCCCAAATTTGGGTTCATACGGCAACGCTTTTATAACGCGACGCTTTTCTATGGAGAAATATTCTATTTTCAACGCTATATTGTATACATATATGCTATATTTTTGTATGGATGTCGCTAAAAAAGCTCCAACGCCAAAATTTAAAGCAACGCTTTTTAAACTCTCGTGCGAATGAGGGCTTAAGCCCTTATTCACAAGAGAGTTAAAAAAGCGTCGCGTAAATCTAGGGCTTGGCGTATATATCGTTAAAAATAGAACATTACTCGATAAAAAAGCGTCGCGTTATATCAGCGCTGTCATGTGAACAACGGCTGTGGGGTTTGTACCGGGTACCTTGCGGATTTCCGTTTATACCTTATACCATCGAGCTATTGAGGCATTACATGTCTGTGTATTTGTTTCGGAAATTCTCTGAAACGGCTGGACCTATTTCAAAAAGACTTTCATTGGCAGATAGCTTATTTTACAAAGAGTAACATAGGTAAATTTGTCCGTTCGTTTTAGGAAAATATTCAGGGTTCCGCACTAAAAAATGAAAATCTTTAAACTTTAACAAAATCACTTCAAGCAACTAAACATAAGTTGTTTACATCGGTACAATACTATAATCTCGTGCCTCGAACTTAATCTCTTATCAACGTCGCATTCAACATTTGCTTGTGTAAGGAGATAATCTTCAGGCTTCACTATTATCTCTTTTGATATGTTTACAACGATTATACAAGATGCATTGTAAGATAATAAATATATAAATAAATATGTATACAGTACTATATGACACAAGGACCTCTGTTCCTAAGGTAGACAACTTAATGCCTGTGTTATAGGTAACAGCCACCTGTTACACTGTTGGCCTTCTGATCGTGCAGATGTCCATGGGCGCCGGTAGGCATTTCGGTGCCTGCTGCCTGCTCGTCTGCCCCTTTGTAACATAAAAAAAAAATTTTTGTTGTAAATATTACAGGTAAAATCAAGACATCCCTCTGATAGAGGTTATTGTAATTCATGCCAAGCACTTTTTATTGTATCTCAAAACAAGAAACATTTAAAAGACCATAAGGTGGTGTTATCATTGACAGATGAACAGCTGTCTCACCCTACTATGTTTCTCCCACCACTAGAAAATGACAAAGTGGAAGCTCAGTATCTATTTACTAAGAAATCTGTTAGTACTATACTGGGAATATTAAAAAATAACAAAATTAGGTAAGTTATTTTAGTTATTATTGTATATAAAATTAAAGATTTTTATTACAATCATTTATTAAAGTATTTGCAATTTTGTGTGGTTAATTTACTATCGATTTAAACTTCATTTAATTTAAATTTGATTTCCATTCTATATATATATATATATGCTACCTCACTATATTCTTGTATTCAATATCAAGAAAGGAGCATACTCATTCTTTCAGCTATTCTGGAGCATTTGTAGTTACTCTAGTGAACCATCTGCCTGTTTGCCCCTTGTTATATAATATATATTAAAAAAAATTTACTTCACCTGTGAAAGACGATCTTTTTCTAATTTCAATGCTTCTTGGAACTCTTTTTCATGCCTCAGCTTGTCTTCTTCCATTTTAGAGACAGTCAGGGTCAAGTCATGAATTTTAGCCTCCATTTTTGAGCATTTATCATTCCATATCACTTCATTACTACTTGTTGTGCTTTTCAATGCTCCTACAAGTTTCTGTAGAAAATATGTTGATAAATATTTTCTGTTGTTTAAGAATAATCAGGCAGGTAGGCAGAGGAAGAGGTGGTGTGACAACTTGGATGTCTTTGCGAGAAAGGAGTGGATTGAGATAGCTCTGAATAGAAGAGAGTGATCTAAGAGAGGGAAGGCTTTTGTCCAACAGTGGAACATAACAGAAGAAAAAAAAGAAAGAATAATCAACATTTATATGGTATGCATGAGAAACTATGAGTACCGCGCACGCGACCACCGCATTTGTTTTGCTCATGGCTGTTTTAAATCTTGTGTTACATTGTGTTAGACTGAATTAAGTACTTGTGTTATTGTAAATTCGTTTTATAATCTAACTGTGTACGTTAATTTGTAAACGTGCAAACGAAAGCAGTCCAAAATAGCGTTCCATAGACCACCTATTTTGTTTTTTTTTTAATGATAGACAGGCATGCGCTTGACTGCAATCACACCTGATATTACGTGTTGATGCCATCTAGGATATGATGCGCTTTACTAGCTTTTATTACTAGCTTCAATCTGTTTCGTCCGCTTTGTTTTTATCGACTTTGATACAAACATTCAACCTCAATTTTAACCCTTTAAAAAACAATTTACGCGATAAAAAGTAACCTATTTTCTGTCCAAGTTTCAATCTGTCTTTCTACCTAAATTCATCGAAATCGTTTCAGCGGTCTAGCTGTGAAAACGTAACAGAGACAGGTGCTTTCACTATTATAATATTGGTGATGAAACTTTTAACTGGCCGTTGGCGCCCCTAGAGGACCCGGCAGATGTTGGTTTACTCTTATTATTGATATCCAATATTAAAACAGCGCCATCTATTGGTCGCGTACGTCACCGTCCGACGCCCGGCCGCTCTTATGATATTGCCCTTGTATTTTAAATCTCATATCTTTTAAGATATTCATTTCAATGATATGCTGCAAAGCGTAATTTGGATATGCATAAAATGTAAAATATATCTAGAATATAATGAAGGCAGTTTCCTTTCTATTAAAAAAAGAATGAATGAATGAATTTAAAGTCTCGTCTATGTTATGTAATTCCATCAATATATATTGAGTGTAGTAGTGAGTTGGTTGTAGAGATCGTGGGGGTTCCGAGGATGACGTCAGATGGCAATCGGTCATCTTTACTCGCCCCTCAGCCATATCCTCTGCAATTTAAGAGGACCCTGGTACTAGACCGGAATAACGCTAGGACGAAGAGGAAATTGCCTTTTACCAAGGAATCCAGGGACAGTCAATGAATCTTTATCCAAACTTTTGGCACATATTCTTAACAATACCCCGGTACCAGAGAATTATGATGAAAATGTAACCGACAGCAGCTTTAAAACTGATTCGAAGCATTTCATTTGACAAAGCTACAAAGTGTGTAAATATTACTGTAACAGACAGATTGATGAAATGTTTTTATTAAAGCCAATTACAAACCTGGTCCATTTTTTTTTTGACAATTACGTACAAAAAAGAATTATCCATAAGGTGCAGTTCGGTTCAAGCTTTTAAGAGTGGTTGAGATTCCGTGTTTAATATTTAAAAAAAACTTATTTTATTAAGTATTCCATATATTCCATAGATCAAAATGTTCGCGCGTTTCAACTGGGAATAGCGCCATCTGTTAGCGCATAAGCAATCAAGTTGTTTAACCCATTTATGGGCGTTTAGATTAACTTTTTTAAAGTAATCTAATCCTTAACATTAAGTTATATTCCAAATAATTTAGTATTCATTATCGAAATGGTGTAATAATGCGAATCGAAGATTATTATAAATCAAATGTTAACGGACCTTTTGTTAATAGTTAATACTCAATTTGTATTGAACAAAAAGTGTACAACGAATATCACTTAAAGTGGCGTCCGTTAATATAAATGTTAAATAAAAATTAATTAATTTAAAATTCACCACACCGTGACATCACGCATGGATGTGAACAAAAATATTTAATTTACGTTAACTAGCTGTGTATAAACGACTAGATTGTTGATAAGGTTGCGTTGGTGAACTAGGTGCGCTTTAAAGGAGGTAGGGCTTATGCCTTCTTTTAAAGCATCATTCCCCAAAGGCCAGTAATGCTATTGCGAACCTTCTGGCGGTACGGTTGTCTATGAGTAAGGTAGTTATAATAATATCAACTGCCTGCTTGTTTAACACTTATAAAAAAAAAAGTGCTTTGTCTTTTATAACAAGAGGCTAATGGGCAAATTCCTTCATTCAACGAACTTGACAGATAGATGTACAACGAAGTGAGTCTATAAGTGATCCTCTTAGCTTTGATTCTCTTTGGAAATGTATGAAAAATCTATCTGTAATCTTATACTAATATATAAATCTGAAGAGTTTGTTTGTTTGCTTGCTTGAACGTGCCGTTATAGATCTAGAATCTAAAAATCAATCATGTAACCTGTATTAAAATGGAATAGTATAAAAATAACCGCGCAAATCTTATTTCGTCATCAGTAATAAATGAATAGTAACAAAATATTGTATATTAGTTATATTGTATCAGTATACTCTATGATGGAAATGTATTGAGCAATAGAGAAAAAACAAGCAAACTCGCAGTTGTAATTGAATAATTATATTTGTTTTAAAAACCAATTATATTAATTTAATAACGATCACAACGTAATTTAAAGTAGTTTTACTAGATGACGCTGTTTTTTTTTTTATACTTTTATATCCGTATTCCTCAATTATTCTTTCAGCCATATCCAATATTATTATTATTAACCATTGAATGGTTCAACTATCCATTGGAGTCATGATCAGATAAGCTTTATATTACCAAGTTCATGGATTGCCACTTAAATTACAAAGTTCTCCGCCTCACTCACGTTTGCCAAATCGTTCTTCGTCGTCATTTTCTTGTCATTCTTTTCCTGGTTAATCACTATCTGAGTCTACTCCACTTTGCACGATCATAATATACATGGTTTTAAATTAATACTACAAATGTAGTAGCTAAATAATTAAATGTTCTACCTAAAACAGGATATCAATATTAATTTGTCGCGCTACTCCGAGTAACGCTTAAGAAGCATGTTAATATATGTTTAGATAAGAATAAGATAGTATACCACAATAAATAGTTTAAATTAACAAATACTTTTATAAAAATTGTTGTAATAAATGTTATGCATTTTGTTTTTCAGGCGGCTCAGCGACACTGAACCTGAAGACATATCCCGAAAAGCAAATAGTTAGAAACGGTGAGTTGTCATCGACTTTCAACGATAAAAATAAATAATTATACATTTATGTAATTATTTTAACAATAATACGTATTCTATATTTGAGCTATTATGTATTTACTAAAATATTCTATGTAAAAACAAAAGTGTATATGTATATGTATTAATATATGTCTTAAATACTAATTTTAAAGAGAAACATTATTTTAGATCAGACAGGCAACGTCAGTTTTTATATATGATAACTGTTGTAATGATCTATGACATTATAAGTTATATTATTGTATACTTACATATATTTAGTTTTATATATAATAATTATTCTTGTTTATTTTTATATATTCGTTTAGGACTATGAAAACAAAAATCTAATGTAATTTGCTACAATATTTGAGTTATAGTAATTAATTGTAAATATTTCTACAACCAAACGAAAGGCATGGAGCACAGGTGAGAGCTATTATGGGAATATAAAAGACAAAACTCAGTATTAAAAAAAATACCAGCGATGAGAGAGGTGACGAATCTTCGTTTTCTATCGGTCAATTTTGACATATTCTTTCCTTTGAAACGAACACGTTTACGACAACACAAGCATACACGTTAAAATCCATAAATAGTATTTAAAGGATAAAAATTTGTCAAAGCTTTAATAAATTATTCACAAGGTGAAAAAATCCCCTAAAATAGAGTTATCAAGAAAAAGTTTTCTCAATTATTCTCATGTATATATTATGTACGTGACTTTGTAGATAAATATAGTTCTTACATGATTGATGAAATTGTTATCCCATAGGTATATAATATATATTATAGTACTGATGTAATTGATTACTAGACAATTCCATTGTTTTACACTTCAGGAATTGTAAATTAGTTCACATTTAGCTGCTTATAATTTAATAGTAATTTTAATTATAAAATATATATATATAGTAAGGATCGTAGGCACATTATTCTTTGGAATAAGGTATACTGTATTACATTCCCAGACTCAAATTTTTATAGCATTAACATGGCAAATTAAGGTATGCACCGACATTATTGTACCTTATTATGTGTTGTGGCGGACGTTTTTTGTATAGATAAATACACACGCTATTGTAAAAATACCGATTACTATAATAATTTTCTATATTTCTTTCATGGTGGTGGAACAGCCTACACCGGTGAGTCAGTATGCCTCTTTGGAAGCACAATGGGTGTTCATTTTTACCACCTTTATATTTGGAGAAATAAAAACGTTCTATTAACTTTAAATGTGAGAATATATGTTTCTTTTATTTTCAACCGACTTCAAGGAGTGTGGTTCCATTTCAATTTCGTCCCAGTCTGATAATTTGAGGTCGGTTTTGGACTTTTGAATTTTTTAAAGAAAGAAAGAAAGATTACGGGATATGAAATTTTTCATGGTTTAAAATAAGATGGAACATATGTTGAAAAGGTATGAGAGCGTTTTTATTTTATTTGTTAAATACGGTGGTAAATATATTGGATGTTAATATATTACACGATTTGGGTTTCATAACACTATTTTAAAATACTTATTATATAACAGTGGTTTGATAACCATTTTGTGGGTGATGTCGTTGACTACATAACACATATTCACTAAATTAATTTCACGATATACACTTCCTATATCACTAATTTAAGATAAGGCCACATCATTAACGGCTTATTATTTTCTTATAAATACACGTTCAGCTCATAGTAGCAGTACTTTACATTTAAAAGTGCTCATAAAGTAGCCAAATCGAATTTTGATCTTGGTTCTTTCTTTGACTTGGTCTCAAACAGATCTAATACATATGTAAACCTACAAGATAAAAAAGTATGACGTTTGAAAGCGGGTAGTGTGAGCTAGCGTCGTGCAATTTATTATTAATATTAATTTGTATTTTAAAATACATACCTACTATATGGGTGTCGCCTGAAATAAATAAATACAGTACAATACAATTAAAAAATTAATAAACAATTCCGTTTTTAAAACAGGGACTACATAATTATAATAGCCGCTACACACATTTCGATAGTCGTTGCGAAAAAACTGTACAGTTTGAACTGCACAGTTTTATCGATACGTGTGTATGAATAATCGTTGTCGGTTAAATTGCACAGTTTTTTCGCAACGATTTATGGAAACTGCATAAGTTTCGACCATAATACTGACACCATTTTTGCGTTCGAATACCCAAAAATAAAATCGCAATATATTATTTACAACATACTAAGAAACTTATGATATATTCTTTTACCACATGCCTGATGGCGATAGGAATTAACTTATTTTCATTTATGTTACAGCAAAATGATGCTAAATAAAGCCTTTTAATTTTTGATGAATATTTTTTAGTTTCAAATGAGAATATGAACTTTATGGCTTTTTTGCTTACATTATGCTTGAATATTATTCTTGTGCCTCAATTCATTTTTCGTATAAAAAATACTAATGATTTTTAAATTGGCATACATTAAATAGAAATTTACGCCGCAATAAAGAGAATGATCTCTATTTTCATTTAAGGCGGCTAATATATTTACTCGTTCATGATATAATATGGGGTCATATTATCAATGCCGGCCCTAAGTAAATTTCAGGAAGGAGCGAGATCCAATTATGGCGCCCTCCTTACTAGTCCTGTTTATATTTTTAATATAACATATATTTAAAATAGTCGCATATTAAGAGTCGCTCCTTGCTGAGGCGCTCCCTGGGACTCAGCGCCTGGAGCGGCCAGTCCGTTCGCTCTATGATAGGGCCGGCCCTGCATATTATTTGCACATATCGCATATAGTCTGCACATCAGAATTATTTAATGCATGTTATAATTATTTTATTATCAATGGAAATACTAGGTATATGCACGAGATAATAAAAAAATTTTTTTCAACTGTTAAAATTATTGGACTGTAATTTTGCATTCCTCTTGGGAACTATTTTATCATTAATTAAAAGTAGTGGCGGCCACGTGTCTTGCTCGCTCTTCTCAATGGTTTTACTTTCCGAATCAGTGGAAGCTTTTTTATAATTTAAAGGTACTTATATCAAACAGTTACAAATTTCCTTGATATGAAAACACATTGATTTACAACCCTGCTGAACGTTTCTAACACGTACTCCCTGTAAAAGTTTGTACGCTTCTTAGAAGGGAAATAGGGGTATTTAAACATGACTAAAATGTATGCTGAACAATATTAATATTTATATATTGGTTTCAGCCACGCCACAATCTCCTGAATGCGGCGTCCCGCGTTGGAGAAGCGTCCACCAGCGTCCTACACACCATCGGAGAGGAGACCGAGGAGGATAAGGAAACCCAGGTAACGAACACTAGCGACCAACGTAAACGTAAGAAATCCTTCCTCTACAGAAAATTTAACTATTGCTATGACAATTTCTATAAGGTCTTCTTCGGCAAAGACAAACAGGAGTACGGCGCCGACTTCGCGCCGCTTACTGACAGGGAATACGAGGATGACGGAATTTACGAAGATATTGATACTAGTAACGCTTGGGGTAAAATGCTCGATGTCATCCAAGAAGAAACCGACAGCGAATACTATAGAAGTTTAGAATATTGCAATAATTTATTCAAGCACCAACCGCGTTCTCTGAGCGAAATAAAGGAAACATATAATGAGTTCGATACTAAAAATAGCGATTACGAATCGATTCTGATGAGCTGTGAGGGTTATTTAGATAAAGACAAAAATATTGATAAGCATGGTAAAAAAAAAATTGTGTATAACAGGCGGCTGTTACCTATAACACAGGCATTAAGTTGTCTACCTTAGGAACAGACGTCCTTGTTTCATATAGTCCTATATATTTATTTATTTATTGTATAACTGCGTTACAAGTGAACTGAAATCACAATATACAGTCTTGGTTTGTATGGTCTGCTGTTAAGTCTATTTTTAGTAAAATATACATTGAAAAATTATTTATGACAAATACCTGTAGCTAGTTCGTAATCACCTTCTCCTTCTACCGGTAGTATTATGAGACGACCTTTAATTTCGTACTGTCCTTTCATTTTAAAGCTATTAAAGTCCATTTCAAAGTGCACATGCTCAAGATCAGGGCTAACGCTGAAATGTGTTGAAGGTAAGTTTAAAAAAAAAAACATATTTTACGGTCATTAATAAGTAAATAAATAGAAAACTTTTTTTATGATAAGTGTCTAAAACGTGTTTTATCTGTTTCATGCCCATATACTATACTATATAAAGGTCGACTGGTCCGTTGGCGCAGTGGGCAGTGACCCTTAAATTTGCCACTCAACAAATGGAACACCTTATATTGATTCCTTTCCTGCCACCTATCCGCAGAAGGATTTCATGCATGCATCCATGCATGCAACCTATATTAACTTACCTTAATATAATTTAATTAAACTAAACTTAAATTATCTTACTTAACATTAGCTTTATATTGTCACTATAAATTTTAGTATTGTTACCTTGCTTTTTTGAATATGGTAAACACCACATAAATATATTTATACAATTAGTTAGTATCGTTATTATGTATGTTCATTTTATGCACGTGTTATTGTACCAACTATTGGTGAACCTTTTTAAATAAAAATAAATAAATAAATGGAGACCACAGGGGATGCTGTTCGCGTGGCTGAAATTTGGACGGGGACCGTCTGATGCGCTGTCGACACGAAAAGAAGGAGTAAAATAACCTAATAGTAGTTATGTATTCGATGTAAATGTTGTAATGTAAAATTCAATCGACCTTTTATGTATCAATAAAATAACTTGTAATTAAATACTTGTGGTTTCCCAAGTACAATTTTTTACATATACGGATGTATATTGTTTTTTTTCATGTTACAAGGAGCAAATGAGCAGGCAGCGGCAGCTAAGTGCCTACCGTCGCCTATGGACATCTGCACGACCAGGAGGCTAAAGAGGCAGATGCGATACCGGCCTTTAATGACGAGTTTAGGCCACCGGCAAATCTCACAAACCGAACGAAACGCGACAACAATACCATCACTTGGCTTGACAGCATCGTCGTCGCTTCACGCCGATCTTATGTGAAAAAAAGGTTACTGGTACTCGAACGCGCTGACCCAAATCGGCTTCTGACCAAAGGGACTGCAGACATGGCGCTATCTCTAATTAAAAGTTATTGTCAAATATCCCAAACAATACGAATTTCGACCAGCCGGCCATCTCTATTAGTTTAAATAATAGTTCAAAGAAATTGACCTATATCTATACTTATACATAAAGCTGAAGAATTCGTTTGTTTGTGTACTTGAACGCGATAATCTCAAGAATAACTGGGTCGATTTGAAAATTATTTTCAATGTTAGATAGCCCATTTATCTTATTAAATTATACAGAATATTTATATATTCCTCTTAAATGTCTCAAACCCAGATAATAAAAAAGTTATGCATGTAAATCATGGCCAAATGCCAACGTTATATACACATATGAAGTGAGCAGAAGCCTGCCTATTTTACGCATTCAACCCTATATGAAATTAGGTCAATTGTACATATATAACTCTATATTTTTTATAACTTCATTTTAATAACGAGAAAAGTAGTTTTTGTATTTTATATCAAAAAATAGTCAAGTATCTAATTGTACATAGACTTAAAAACAAAGAATATATTTGCTTTTTATGTTTGTCAAATATTTTTGGTAATTGTATCATAATTACAAAAAATAAATCTATTGTATAAAGTCGCGACTATATGAACTCCCACAAATGGCCGCCAAAGACCAGGTAGGCCGCGGAAGAGGTGGCGCGACAACTTGGACGCCTTTGCCGCAATGGAGTAATTGGTAGGATAACGCATTTAGAATATAAAGCATTGCTATTGTATATAAAAAAAATATGAACTCAGTGACAAATTTGAGTAATCGGTAATGACGCCGACTCAATCAAAGATTCTTTTTTTATTGTTAACAGATTTGCGCTTGACCAAGACCCAACGAGAAATGACGCAGTCTAAGGTAAAATTGCACCAAGTCTTGCAGAGTCTTTTATTTTTGCCTATAAGGGCGTCGAAAAATATTGTATGAGATTGAAAACGCTTCGTATTGAATAAAAATTGCAAAGAAATTCGGTCCTGTTACGAATAATTTTCATACTTTCTATGCTTGAGAAAATATAATATTAATACGCGATGAGTAATGCCTTCCAACATATATAATCCTACGTAGTGTAAACGTGTCATTGGAACACGTTTACACGTAGATCCTTTGCCCTATCTATTTTACATGTTGAGATTTAGGAATTAGAGAAATATTACGTCGGAAAATATTCTATGAGATTGAAAACGCTTCGTATTAAATGAAAATTGCAAAGAAATTCGTTCCTGTTACGAATAATTTTCATACTTTCTATTCTTGAGAAAATATAATATTAATACGCGATGAGTAATGCCTTCCAAGTGAACCACCTGCCCTGTTTGCACCTTGATAATAAGATAATGTCCAGATTTTGAGGTTCTTATGTTCATAAGCACTATAATCTTAACAAATTAAAATCTACCTGCTGGCATGTACATTATAATGTGTTATGTTTACTTTTTAAAAATGTTCATATATTGTTATACTTGTATATATGTATATGTCAACGTCTTTATTTTAAAGAGACCTATTTATATACAGTTTTACAGAGTATCTAATAAAACAAATCAGCGCTAAACAACACTTAGTGGACTTTTTCTGACGGTTACTCATTTATTTTCAAGATATACAAAAGATCCCCAGATTTTATAAGATTAGAAAATCAGATACTGGTAAAGAAAGTTGCATCGCTACATTGTTTCTAATAAGAACGAAAAGAATAACCTAAAAATTTAAACAAGAAAATAAAAATATATATCTTACCTAGTATAAAAAATAGGCACGAGAAGCATATTTGTTTAGCTTTCTTTCTGAAAGGGCATACTTATCCGACATTAAGTTGGCCGCTCACGTACCGCAG
>JANCMC010019970.1:0-17804 GCA_024363005.1 Charaxes varanes
AAGTTTTAACGTTTTACGCAAACTCGCAAAAAAATACTTTTTGTTTGTTTCCGTAAAAACAAATCAGATCAAACAAAAATATAAACAAACAATTCTCGCAGTAACAAATGTTTTTGTAGAAGTTTATGTATTAAATAGGTTTAATATAAACTTATATTTCTAAAAACACTCGGCATATTTAACCTTTTCCGTTTTTTACTTGAAGATTGCATTGGTTATTGTGGAATTTTCAGTTATTACAATCATCTATATTAACTTTTTAAAATATCTTTACTTTAATGTAAATACAAATTACTGTTAAAATTTTAATTTGAATGCTCATAATTCTATTCAGTAATGGAATTTTCATTGGGACTATTAATTTATATGCAAATGTTGGTAAAATATTGTTTTCATTAATCGTGCGTAAAGAAATATTTTGATATCACGTTGGCGTATTCGGATAATAACAATTTATGTTCTAATTAATTTTGTGGCTGGGTAATATGAATTTATTATCGGCTTTTGGGCTTAAATCTCGAGAACGTGAGTATATTTATCATTCTATTCATACAACATCGAACGGCGTACCTCCCCTTGTACTAAATTACAACAATAACAAAAATTGGCTTTGACGGATAGGCAATTTGAAGTTTAAACTTTAAACCTATCAGATCACACAACACAGACTATTTATATTACGACGCAGATTATTAGTATCCCTATCTACATGAACAATTTTATCCCTCAGCGTTGTTACGATGTGCATAACATAATACGGAAATTTTTTGTAAAATTGAAACGTTGGCTGAAATTGGACATTAATTTCAAGAAATTCTTAAAAAGCAGAAAAAAAATTAAGCCCGTAAGAATGGTGTAGACATTATAAAAATAAACTCTTTGTCGGGTTTACCTACTTTAGTACAGATAAATAATGCAATATTCATGTCATTTCATTTTGTTTTTATTTCCACCAATGAGAAAACAAAAGGGACATATCAAATACACGTGATTGGCTTAAAATTATCAACAATTTATCGTGTATACGTGAAAACGCCTGCGTAAAATGAGTCATCCTCCTCCAGTTTCCTGTATACAATTTTTTTATTTATTTATCAACATAAAATACACTATTAACAATAAATAGAGCATTATAAAAATTACAAAATTTTGTCCTTAATGCTAGTACAATTGCGTTAAGCTTAAATTATAGATAAAATATGAAGTGAACGTACAGAAGTTAATAAAGTATAATTTAAATACTAGGTAGAACTGAGCAAGATATTAAATTTACATTAAAAACTAATTTAAATTATTTAAAAAAATTATTAATTTGTTTCTGATTTAAAATCGCATTGGGACAGATAGTAATAATGATATTATGCAGTATTCAGTTAAAAAAAATGGTAAAAAAGATTGCACATTTCAAGAAAAAGTCGACGAAAAGTTTCACCATTAGGGAGTCTATAATTATGTACTGAACCCATGGGATGCGTATCCGGTACGATATATTTTACACCTGTATACGTTTCACATCTTTTGGTACCTTTTATTTACGATTGCTTTCTAGATGAAGCGTTGACACCGTTTCTTATGGTTTATCTTACCGTTTATTATGGTTATCGTCAAGAAAATGAGAAGTTTTTGGATATGAAATTATATACATAGAACTTGCTGTATAAATTAATTTTAAATAAATAAAAAAAAAAAAATAGGAATAAATATTTAGTCGGGTGATTTTAAAATAGAGCAGATTACTTGCCGAAATATAATTATTAAAAAAACTAAATAATATTATAAATAATATGATATAAAATCATTTTATTTCAGGCAAGGAGCCATGTATAACAATATTCATATAAATAATCATAAAAAGACTACAAAATAAAATAATTGTATGAAGTAACGCTACAAGAACTTTTTAAAACAAAACTATTATGCCAGCACATAAGCAGATTATATTGAGTATTACGAAAAGGTTAATCCTCTTTTAAGACCTTTTGAAATACCCTTGGACTTATTACTTAATATTATTGTCAAATTCTTTGAAGGCAATATTTCCTATGTATGTGTAAGGCCTAAAATAAGGAAAGAAAGACTGGAACATTTGACATTTTAAAAGAGTTTTAAGAAAGCGTTTTGGTACCTAACACTCTCGCGGGCCGCAAGGCCATATTTAAAAATGTATGTAAGAATAAGATATATTAAATAAATGATAGTCATAATAATAAAACTCTTTATTCAATTAAGCAACCTTAAACTTAAACTAAATACTAAGGACTAAATACCTAGGACTAAATTCACTAAATATAAATAGCATCTAATAATAAAGGTAAAATTTTAAGCGATTTTTTTTCTTGTTGCCAAACTGTATATAATTAGAAAATTAATATTATAATAAACTCAGCAAAGATATCATATTCTAAGATACGTTTGAAGAAATCAGGCGCACGAAGCATTTTATACTTTTGTATGCTTTTTTTATTGGCCTGTAATGGTCTGACTTTACAATGGGCTAATTAAAAATTAAAAAAAAAAAAGAGTCGACTATTGGGCCAAGGCCTCATTTTGGGTTAAGAATGCTTTTTAAACTAAATTTTTTTTGGCATAAGTAAAAAAAATACTTAATATTAATTTTTTAAGGTGTATGTTTTTATGGCAATAGTATAGTCGACCAAGAATGTGCTGTACCACTTTGAATGACTGCTTCTAGATAATTAATATTTGTGATCATCGAATAAAGATTAAATTAATTATAATTAATTAGCAATTTGGAATACATAATTAAATGGTAGCAGATTTTTATTTAATTTACTATTTAGTTTCCCTAGACTTCACCGCACTGCAGATATTTATTTTTTCCGGAGCATTAGAAATAAATCGGGCTTTAGACATTTATGAATTCTCACAAGAATGCAATAATTCACTTTAGCAAAAATAAAAACATTGAAATAAGTACGAAATTTCATAAGTTATCTTAAGTTATTTTTGGTAATTTATCTTCTATTTTTATCTTAATCGAGTTAGGTACATGTTCAAAATGATTACTTAAAATTACCAATTGAAGTTACCGCTGGAAGGACCCACTTTAATTAAATTTCGTTTCCCGAAGTGGTGAAGTGTGAAAATTAAATATGACGAAATATTTTTTATAAGGAAAAGCTTTATACTAAAAGTTGACTTAAAATTTGTGTCATGCAATGAGGTACTAAAGTTACTTACTCCACATTGTGAAATAATTAGATCAAAAACTTCGATTGTTTTGGTACCGAAGGCAGAGCTCACCGTAATTTGAATAGGTTTAAAATAAAACTGCCAGTACATAAAACAAAGTTTTTTCACAAATCTTTCACAGTACAAGCCATTCTTTTATGGAATGCTCTGCCCATATCGGTCCAACAAGCAAAAGATATTAATATATTTAAAAACCTTGTTACGGAATTTTATTTATCGTCACAATCACGCTAACTAGTTGTTGGCGAAACTGTGGGGACAATTTTGCTCGCATCACAATTTTATTGTCTTTGACACTTTTCTTTTCTCTATTATCTTTTGTTTGTTCATTCTTTTATCTTTTGTCTGTTCATACCTACAGACGATTGCTAATTTTGAATATAGTTTACATTGTTTATTCTTTTTATATAGTAGTTTTATATTTTAGTTAGCACCACCTTAGTTATTTTTAGTTTAGTTATTTTATCTGTATAATCGGTTGTCTGGAAGAAATCGCTCTGCAATATTGTGTATATATTTGTATTGTCTATCCTTCTGTTTGTACGTTGAGATAATCAGACCGTTACAAAAGTACCAGTCATCGAGAGACATGTTTCTACGAAACTTTCTTTTTGGATATAGTTTAAAAAATATTATGTAGCAGTTCATTCTGAACTAATAGGTAGTTTTTTTTTTATTTTGACATTTAAGTCTTTGTTGGTTTCGCTATTTTTGTGTTGTTGTGATGTTACAATATTAAGAAAATCTTCTTAATATTGTAACTAATTGAAATATTGTTTTCTCTTTAGGTTTAAATTTCTTTCAATTGATAATCCCAAAAACCTTATATTTTCATGCTTTAAAATATTCTTTTATCTTTTAATTACATACATTTATCAATCTTAAATTTTTATAACATTAGAATTCAAATAAAAGTAAAACATTTTTCTCGATCACTTTTATTTTCTGCCAGTATAAAAATACATAAAACCAAATAAAAATATAGCAACTTAAAAAGCTGCACTTGAAAGTCGATAAAAATATTTGAATTAAACAACCAAAAAACAAGGTAATATATTCTACGATTAAAATTCAAGAACGGCACACCTGCATTCTCACCTGGTAGAGGATGAACGGATTGAAAGTGGTCACCACAGCTTGCTTATACAGCTTGGGCATTGAGGAAAACGTCCTCAGAATCCCATTTACCACCTAGAAATAATTTTATTTTTATTTTATTTTATTTTATTAGGGCACAAACAGTATACATACATCTTATATAACTAAATTTATATATAAACAATACACCAATTAAGTTGCCACTTAAAAAATTGTAAGTAAATAAGTATGTTAGCAAACGTTAACAACTAAGTTAAAAAAAAAAAACAATAACATAAGTGAACTAAAATCTAAACAGAGAACAGTCAAGTTAGTAGCTTCATAGAAATAGTTTAGTATGTAAAAGTTTTTTAAATTGAAGGCATGATACGTTAAAAATATCAATGTCTGAAGAGTTAACATTGTAATTTCGACATACTCTATAAATTAGTGAATTTTGTGCATAATTTGTTGTTAGGCAAATTAAATAAAGGAATATTACGTCGAGATATGGATCTTCGAGGACAATTTAATGTTAATTAAATAATAATAATAATAATAGTATTTCTGTAATATATGTGCGAGTCTATATAAAGATATAATATATCTGGGTCGCGCATTTAGTTTGTTCTTCGAATGGCGTATTTCGGATTCCTCGCTGCGCTCGGGATTCTACTTTAGGAGCCGTCGCTGCGCTCAGGATTCTACTTTAGGAGCCGTCGCGGCACTCAGGATTCTACTTTAGGAGCCATCTCTGAGCTCAGAATTCTACTTTAAGAGCCGTCGCTGCGCTTAGGATTCTACTTTAGGAGCCGTTGTTGCGCTTAGGATTCTATTTTAGAAGCAGTCGCTACGCTCGGGATTCAAAATTACACCTTCAGGGAACAAAATTTCATTTTTGCCCCATGTTACACAAATAACTAAAGAACATTTTTATTTCATTAATTAAATACTTTTTTACCTGGTTGTTTTGTCCCTTCACATCTATGATGATTTTCACATTTTTCGATATTAAATAACTTAAAGCGTCTGACAGCAGACACAGGTGTACCTCTTTGTAGAGGTGCCTGAAAAAAACAAATAAAAAATTAAAACAAAACAACCTGACTTCAATTGTCCAAACTGGATCAAATTAAAATGAGATCACGCAAGAACCAGCTTTCAAACTAAAAAAAGAATCATTAAAATCGATTCACCTGGTCCGAAAGTTCTGAGGTAACAAACATTTTAAAAGAATCCAGTTGAATTGAGAACCACCATCTTTTTTTTGTTGAAAATATTATAAATACAAACATAATCTCAGAGGCACACAGGCTTATTTGTTTTTATAAATAAGGTTAAAGCATACACAGATTTACTAAAATAAGATAATTGTATTATTTCGGGGCCATCCATAAATTAAGTTACACTTAGCTGCCTGCTCATTTGCCCCTTGTAACATAAAAAAAAAAATTAAAACCGATTTTTTCGATTATTGATGTCCCAACATGGGGGGAAGGGTTTTCGAAGATGTGACATTCTGTGACGTGGGGGAGTAGTTAAAAAATCGTAAAATTCGTGTGACACAACTTATGGATGTATTTTTTAAATATACATATAAAATAAAAAAGGCCAAGAGCCTATCAAGACACGCTTATATAGAAGGGTTCCGTATCTGTTACGCTATAAACGTATTCGTTAAATAATTTCAAAAGTTGTTGAGAATAATTTTCCTTATGAGTTTTTAGCTCATTCCATCAACATGGAAAATTTTAAATCTCTGTTTAATAGTTTGGAAATACTAGGGTGAATGTTATGGGCAAATAGACGGATGGACCAAGTGAAATTATAAGGGTTCCTTGTAGTTCTACAGAAACCTCAAAAATTACCTGTTAGGATGTGTAGCACCGACATCTATATTTCTTATGGTCTCCCATGTTACAGTACGTACATCAGCTATATTGGTTCCGGCCAGCCTCTCCAGGCCTTGGTCGTGTAATAAAATAAGCTGTCCGTCCTTAGAGGTTCTTACATCTAGCTCTATAAAATTACAGTTTTGTTCTACGCACTGGAAATATAAAAATTTACTTTATTAATTTTATTTAAATTATTATTTGTTGGATAATATACCCTAATACACCAGACTCCAGGTGGGAATCGAACCCACGAACCCCGGAGCAGTAGGCAGGGTCAGGCACTGCGCCAACGGGCCAGTCAACTATACCTGACTCTATTTTGCAAATTGGAAACATCATTCTTGCAGGATTGATTTCGTTTGTTTATTCTTTAATATGTATTGCAAAGTTTCTCTCCTATCCTTCATCATATCGTTTATATAACAAGTGAAAAGAATAACACACGTATCACAAGTCGGATATTAATTTCGCAGACTTATAAGCTCGGCTAGCCGAGGCACAAAGCTACTACGAAACTAAAGTAATATTCAAGACACGTTCCCTTCACAACTACGGTATAACTAGACGACTTGGCTACAAAGTGCTTGTAATATAACCACCAGCTAGCCGTGCTAATACTGCATGTAGTTATTTAATATCAGAAGCTATTAACCAGTGAATAGGATATTTATAAAATTGCTAGCTTCACCTTCAACCTATGACTTCGTAGTTTTCTTCGACTTTAATACAAACATTCAACCTTTTATAATTTAATTTTATTGTTCTTCTTCAAGGTCCACTCTATCTCTATACCCAAATTCATCGAAATTTGTTCCACCGTTGAGGCGTGAAAATGTTACAGAGCTACTTATACATAGAACAATATAACAGAGAAGTATGACATTATGCACACTTATAGTTTATATATAGAGGAGGGTATGTGAATGCTAATATCTTTAAAACTATGCACTAAAAGACATGAAATTAAAAAAATAAAAACACACCAACGCCAAATTATTTACACGACACGACACGTATACGTTTTACTATACGATGCGAAGTCATGACGTCGGTAAAAATATTAATTAGCCGTGTCCAATATGAACAAGCAGCCTCGCGAGGCAGCCTGAATCATTTGCCGCGCAACGTTTTTCCTTTGGATCACGTGCACTTTCCTCGAGCAAAACACGTCTTGACTGACTGAGGAATGCGCGGCGCTGCCTCGCTAAGCTGCTCGTACAGTCAGGATACTACTAATGACAAACATTACAATGCCTTTATATAAATGATGGTTTTGTATATAGCTTTATATGAGCAACGCATTCTATTAGAAAAAATTCCACACTGTGACATATTTGCAGACGAATAGACGAAAGTCATAAAGGACCATTTACAGTCTTGTGAAAACTTGTTTTAAACTTATAATATTATTTGTACTCTTGGTTCTTTATATATAAAACTACGAGTATTTGTAAGTAACGTTTTTAATCAGTGACCGTTTTTATTAAATAAATAATAATAAAAATAATAATCATAAAGATTTGTGGCCACCAGGCGATCTCTAGTTTAATTTAAAGTATAAAAAAATGAAGTGTAAAAAAAAATTAAACGAACTACTATATACACTATAAACTTCCGTTTTAATAGACATTATCTAGGTATCGAGGGAGCACGCGATGTGCCAAGGCCTCAAAGTACAGAGTTCAGCCGAGAAAATTGAATTAGAGGTGATTTTCTTCGTGGAAAGCTTCATTCCCTAGAGAATAACGAAGTTTTGAGTTATTACACTAGTGAAATCATAAAAATAATTTCGTAGAAATACTTATTACGGAAGTCATCGTTCTGTGAAAGAAATTGTACGTGCCCGTCGTAATACGTGACTTTTCTCTACCAGGCCGTCATGTATGTTACATGACTTTATACACCTTTGTTTAAGTGATCTTTGACGCCCACGGATATCTGCATAACCAGAAGGCTCTAGAAGCGTTGCCGGCCTCAAAATAGGGTTTTAAGCCATCGGGAACACTTACAAACCGAACGAATTGCGATACTACTACACTCGACGTACATACGACGACATAAACTTGACGTTGCAGAATTGCCGCCACTTGAGAGCTTATGAAAATAATAAATACCCATAATGAACAAAATTGAAGGATCTGTTTCTAACGTCAAATATATTATTTTTTTGACTAATACCAAATCACTATCTATATAAGTCAAAAAAAGAAATATATATTTATACGATTCCCGTAACAAAAAAGGAAATTAAACATTATATGTCTGTATGTCTGTCTGTCTGTTTGTTCCGAATAATCTTCGAAACGGATGGGCCGCTTCCAATGGAACTTTCGCTGGAAGATCGCTGATGTTACAAGATGGTTACGCATAAAAATGGTAGACACCCTAGAAATATAATAAATTCACTGAAATCACACGAGAAGTCGCGTGGTACCAATGGTAGATAAATAAGATAAAGAAGGCATTAAATATTTTGCCAAAAAAGTAACATTTTATTATTTAACTATCTTCATGGTATAAATACAAAATGTAACATTATTACAGACTTAGCTCCGTCTACAGATATATAGCAGCGCATCGTGACAAGAAGACATAACAAGAGATAGCTTCACGTACACTCATAAATAGCAAGAATAGTTCTGACACGATTTATCTAAATTCTTATCATAATAAACATATCACAGAGTAAATAAAGGCAGTATTCCTGTATATAAGGTGGCTTTTTACAAACACTTTTACTGAATGCTCACCGAAACAAGCAAACATCTGATGCAAATGATTCACCAAACAATGCGAACTTAATGCGAATCAATGAAAGAAAAATTATTGTAGTATCCACTGATACTACGTAAATATTATTAAATATTTACTGTAATTATAACTCACCAAATTAGTATATACATGTCTTTTATTGTGAGTTATATAACTCATTTTGAATTATCGTTATACCAACTCTTCACTCGTCATAAGTCAAAACTGAAGAGACTGTACGCCCTCTGACCTTTGCATAGTAAGAGGTCTATATCGTCGTATTGGGAGTAAAACAATTTATGAAACTACAGGTTTTTAAAATTACAAAATATAAAAATTTTATTTACTCTGTGTCTATTAAAACCTTTTCACTTTGATGCGTCCCAACCTGTCTGGCGGAGACTGGTTCCATTAAGTGTCGCCGCCGGTAGTTCAATTTGAAATAGTAAACGAGTTACGTAAAAGTAAAGGAAAAAAGTTTTATTCCTCTAGTTTTCATTAAATAGTAGAGATAAAATATTATAATCACTTATAATACTCTCATTACTTATCCGGATTATAATAAAAAAAAACTTGTTAATAACTATGATCAATCAATACATCGAAAGTATTTCCAGTTTCTAGTACAATTTTTAAAAAGAATGAGTCAAATGTTTCAAAGTCACGTCAACCTTTGTGTTCATAATACATGCTGATGTCAAAGCATATGCAATATTCTCATAAACACGTTAATTTAGATTTTCAAATAAACATTTTGGAGAAAAAAATATACAAAAATGTGATACAGTGTTGTACACACATTCGTAAAATTTAACATAGGGCGAAGGTGAAGCGTTGGTAAATACTTTGAGAATGCTTGAATTCCCCTCACATTTTACATCGCCTTCTCCGAGCAAACATAAAATAGAAAACGTCCTAACAGAGAGTGCTTTGTAAATAAGTATGCGCTATATTTTCATTGGATCTACGTGGGCTTAGAATCACTTGACAACCAGAATCCTAATATGGATACTACGAATTTGTAAATATTAAGAATTTATACAGATTTTTATTAAACTGCATTTTTTACTGCATGTTTCTTAAGGAACCGGGGCTGAACCGAAGAATTGTTTGGATTTATAATGACAGTTTAACTTCACAATCGGACTCAAAAAAAAAATTTACCCCATCTACCGCCTCGAATGTCCAAAAGTCCACTTGTTTTTATATTTCTGTAAAAAGTCCACTAATGTGCGATTCTCTGCGAATTATGGAGCCTATAATAAGTAGTAAAATCTCTTATTTAGGAAAAGTTGATGATTGAAAAGTTGAAAAAGTGATCAGGGTTATAGAACATATATTAGTTCAAAAACAGTGTAGATAAATAGTGTTGTATGAGTGTACTCAATAGTAGATGAATTGACCAACCTTCCCGAATGGCGCTGTTTGGCGTAGGCGAATATTAAGTTGTGAATGAAACTTACCACGATGCTAATGTGGCACCACATTTATTTACGTATTCTAAGTTTTAATATATAGAAATGTTACTCCTTAAGCTGCATGCTGGAAATTTAAAACTAGACTTACAATCCTTGTATGTAAGGCAGTCAAAATATTAAAAGAACAAATTATCACTGTCATGTCAAGACGTCAATGTCACCGTAGTGTCGTCCTTACTGTCACTTCTTTCACGGACGAAGAGCAGTGAAACCTAAACAATTAAGTTTGTTTAGATAGCAGTAGTTTTATATTCCACGAATAAATCTGACCTTGGTGTGAACCCAATATTCCAGTAAACACAAGTTGCTTTTCGGGCTACTTTGATGCTGTAAACAAAAAACTGTAAGTGATTTTTTTGTATTGTATTAAATATTGATTCAGTATTATTAAAAGCTTGTTTTTAAGCTGTTTTTGCCTTCGTAATAATCGAATTTTAATACGTTTTTATATTTCTTTGTATATCTCTATTAACAAGATTTATTACATAAGGTAATAATCCAATCAGTAGGCTGATTTTCTTTATTCGTATATTATAATATAGTTAACTATAAAAATACAACTACTGTGACCTCAAGTATGACGCATAAATTATCAATTTTATGCAACGTTTCCTATAAGCCTACCTTCCCATATAAATACTTTGTCTGTTATATTATTCAGTTATGTTTTTTATTGGAGAAGTAATCTATATAAAGTACAAAAATACCCAATTAGTTAACCTATTGAATTAAAAATAATGCATATAAAGATGAAGAAGCAGTTTTGCATATTGTTCAAAATTCTAAAAAGAAACTAGTTCCTTACTAGAAATTGTTCTAAATTTTTATTCCATAAAAGCAATATTCATTTTTTTTGTCCAAAATATGATGACATGTGACAATAAATACTTAACATTAATTTTGTTATTTGCTTAGTCCATGTCAATAGAGTCATAAAGATATGTACTCCCAAGGTACTGGGCTTTTGGCAATTAAATCTTTACAGACTCCAACCACCCATTTCACCATTAAAGTATCGAGTCTGTGATTTATTTAATTCTTATTGTATATTATGTAATAGTCACTCTGATGAACCGCCTGCACGTTTGTTCATTGCAATATAAAAAAAATGTTGAATTGTGTGTCAAAATATGCTTATATCGATGGGTTCAGTGTCTGATACATTATAAAGGTACTTAACATCAAAGGTTGTTTTTCCAATGTTGCTCAAAATAATTTTCCTAAGGAGTTTTTAGCATGACATATCAACATGGTAAATTTTAAGCCTCTGCGTATAATAGTTTTGAAATCCTAGAGGGTTGATCACCTTGCGGGCGGACAGAGTGAAACTATAAGTGCACTTTGACGGACTAGCGAACCCTAAAAGACAGTATATTTTTGTATGTTTACTTAAAAAAAAAATTAAAAGATACTAGGAATAATTAAGGAAGTTTTAAAATTTCAGTATTTACTTCATACTATATGTCACACGAATTCTACGACATAACTCCTCCCCTGTCTTTGTCATTGTTGTTGAGACATCATATATTTTTAAATTTTATACAATTTAAAAAAACAGCAATTTCAATTATTGCGTCTTTTTGAATATTTTTATTTATGACGAGTGACGTCTCAAAGCTTCTGACCCTCCCTGCCTGTTATAACAGAATATCACGTGTTGGTAATACCGTATCCTGCTTTTAACATGTGACGTAATAAGGATGACCTCTAAGCATAAAGCTTGTGATAGAATTCGGTCTAAAATTAACCCAACAAGATCTTGGATTGAACCAAGTATGACTCCTTAAAGAATCCGGCTGCCCATTCACTGTTAAGCTACCAATCTGTTTGCTCACTGTCGCTCTGTTACATTTGTTTCGTTTTCTGTATAATATTTCGTACGCCCTACTTTCATCTCAGTTGGACCACATTATTCCACTATAATATCAGAATGCACGGATGGCGTATTACCGGCCATAAAAACGTCCAGCAATGTGAGGGAATACTTCCTTTCGAGTGCAGTTAGAGCCCAGCGCCCGATACAATTATGGCGACCTGCCAACGCCAGCTTGCTAATATAGCCATACACTCAAATGTATATAAGTCACGTTCCGCCAAAATGTTCAAAATACTCGACACCGGAATGGCCCTCGTGCATAGTATATCTGAGGCATTGCGGACGTTTCAATAGGAAGTTATGGCGCAATTCAACAGTGCCGATAAAAGTTTTTGCGATGCATAATATTAGTAGGATGCTAGTTTAATTGATTAAAAAATATAAATAAGGATAATGTATTAAGGAGCTGACTCTCCGTCTTTCGTGGAATAACCAGTCTGTTCGTTTCGCATGAGTCAATTAAATTCCAGTGCATAATTGAATTAGTCTGTAAATAAATAATTAATCTCCTGCTTCGATTTCCAACCCGCCTAGGCACCAAGCGTGAATCTACCAATGACGATATATATATATATATAAAACAATTTTCAAACAGTAGGAGTCCTACTGAATAGGTTATCGGACTTCATAAAAAGTGGAAGCGTCGTTTTTACTTTATATCTTTGACGTTTTTGAAATACCAGGGCAGAGAGTCCCTTTTTTTGATTGCCTATAATATCACAGCCAAAATCCCCTGCAATCTAAGCGGACCCTGGCACTTGACCGGAATATCGCTAGGAAGAAGAATGTCACACTGCCGGGCAAAGACCTTTTCCCCTCCCCAACCACACCTTTCGATGTTGGGCTCCTTAAATCCATTTCTATCCTCCAGAGCATTGTTTAAAAATTATAATTTATTATAAAAAATTTTAATAAAATGAAAATTTCATAAAAAAAAAATTTAATTTTTTATGGTTAGAATAGCCAGTGTGTAAAATTATCCGTTAATCAGCTATTTTGAAACCGCTCAGTTTGTAACAAACTTGTTGGAACTATGAAATTGTTGCAGAACTAATTTAGGAACCTCAAACACTGTAGGTAATTAGTTACACGGAGGCTGTAAAAGCTCATATTTGTACGTCCATATACGAAATATGTAGCCACTACATGAGGAGATGGCGATGATATGGAGTGGAAAGATACGCCAAAGCAAAATAAATGTCGCTATACGAATAGGTCGAGGAACGCGGTACAAACGATGTCGCGTATCATACAAAATTCAACTCACGCTAGCGAAGTTTCTACATACAATCACTTTATATATACACTTTCCGACCGACGAACAAATAACAACAGACATAGCTGCACCAGGCATCTTCACCTAGCCTAGACCGAAGGTGTTCCTTTGCGGTGGTTTAGCATATCGAACAACAATTCACACTTAAATTTTTATCTGTTTAAATTTACAGTTAATTATAATTAATTCACACTTTTACGCGGTCAAATGAGTCCCATATACTACAGATACCTCTATTCTACAGTCTCATAAACACAAAGCCTAACTAACCGATTGATCTCTTGTGGAAATTATAGTGAAATTCGATCACACAACTCCCTCAACAAACTTGTGCCAGTAACTAAACTAAACTCGTAAACTTTATAACAACCCCTATATCCTGTTAATTATATAATAGTTACTAATACAACAAACCGTGTTGTATTAAATTCGTCACTAAAGATTTTAGTAGATGGTATAGATTTATAGGAAAATGTTAAGACAAATAAAGAGTCTGAAAGAGATTTGATCGCAGAAATTGATGACTACACTGGATTTGCTACAATAATAAGTGGTGATTATAAACTGGTTACTGCTTACGTTGTACAAAATTATAGTATTAATCAGGGTGATATTATTATTTATCGCTGATGGGGATGCACTTCGATCCATCTGGATCTGGATCTGGATTTTGTGCTCATCTCCTTTCCTTTTTCCCGCAGCTACGAGGCTTCAAAAATCCAGACAAGCAGTTCTAGGATCATCTGCAACCTGATGGAACCGTAGTCTTCCGACCTTGAATAGGCCACGCCGAAGAGATTCATCAGATCTCATTCTGGCCAGCCCATCGCACTCGCACAACAAGTGCCCCATCGTTTCTGATTCCTTAAAGCATGCCCTGCAGATTGCAATGTTGCTTAATGCCATTCGTAACAGATTCACCCTCGCACCGCAGTGACTCGTAAAAACCGCCACCTCATATCTTAACTGTTTCCTACTTTGTTATTTTTACATACATTAGTATTAGTAGAGCCAAATATTTTCTCTATTCTTGTATAATCCGTGATTTCACACATTAGTCCGTATCCCTAGTGTCGCATAGTCTAAGTTGCATCCCTATTGTGACTAGGGTGTCAATACTAGCGTACCCACGAATTAGTGATAAATAAACGTTAAGTATGTTATTACGGTTGTTACGATTACGCTTTGACATCATCCAATACAAGTGTACATATGTGAATGGTGTAAATCGTCTGGTGTGCGTGTGTTTTATTTGAGTAATTTAATATATTAATATTGCATAAAGTTTTCGGTTCACGAATTAATCTACAAAGACCCAAATAAATTTGTAGTTTTGCAAAACGATGTGTAAAATTCATAGAATAACAACTGCTTAATTTCAGCTCAGACCACTGTTAAGAGATCAAGCAAAATAATGTGCAGACTGGTTAGCCAATTCGTCTTATATACACAGCTGTGTTAAATGTGCGGTTAAAGCCAAGATATTGTATAAAATTTGAATATGTATGATGAAGTGGATCAAAAATAACACAATAGCAATATTCATGCATGAATAATTAAAAACTGACTAATACATGGTGAGAACAAAAAATTACGTAGATACAGCAACATGGACTGTTACCTAACACCTGATCAAATTTACCAGCATCTTCTTAACCATTCTTAAAATAAATGACGAAGTATTGAGATCTTTTTTTTTAAATTTATATTTAACTATCTATAAAATTCACCTCTGTCGACCCAAGCTTATTGTTGTAACGCGGCGTTCTTTAAATAATAGTGTTTTTTTCCGCTATCGAAAAGAAATAGACTGGGAATTAAGTTTTAACACCGAATACATGGGCAAAAAATTCACTCTTTTTAACTCCTTTCTTGACCTTTTGGTACCATGGCTTTCACAAGAAATTAAATCATTCTCGTTAAAGCGTAACAAAGGCAAGAACTGTTATAAACGAAGCCCTACAGAAACCAACTAAGATGACGCAGATTTTGCCGGGATGCACAGCGTAACTGTATACATGAGTTTGTGGAAAATAAGGATCCTTCGAGGATTTAGAGATTTCTATATTCCTTAGGCATTGGACGTTATTAGCAGGACTACTTTTGTATGCCTATGTTTTCGTTACGTAGAGGAAACGTGGCTGAATCTTTCTGTAAACAAAAATTCAATTGACTGACAGTATAAGTGCAGTAGAGAATTTTGAAATAGATATAAAATGAACAAACGTACAGACACAATTAGTACGTAGTACGCAGACTGGCACAGTTCTTTAGTACCTGTAAAACCTGTTTTAAAAGAAAGATTACAGGTGTATGTAAACACATAATTTTTCAATTTTATAACAGGTAACAATGATAAGAAAGACGCTGTGATAATAGTTTAACAGATAATTATGTAAAAGAAGGTGACAAAATAGTTGTTTTTATATTAGAGTTTTGTGCACATACTGAATACCAATTTCAAAATTAGCCTTTATTGAAGTTGGCTTCATACACAACCTTTTAAATCCATACTATGTATTATACTAAATTACAATTTACTGTATGTATGAATATATAGAAAATGTGCACGTCCAAACTAGTCCATCTTCTTAGACGTTTATATGAAGATGGCACTGTGTCTGTTAGGACTAACGATAGCTTGTTCGCTACTTTCATCCTAGTTCAGGAGCTCGTCAAGGGTATATACTTTCACTACTGCTTTTCAATATCTACATCTAAGTCATAATGAGACGCACCTTTGAGAACTGGACGAGTGGAATAACAATTTGAGGCCTAAAGATTTCAAACTTGCGATATGCTGATGACACAACTCTTTTTGCAACCAGCCCCTAACATATGAAATAACTACTAGGAAAGATGGAGAAGATTAGTCTTGAATTCGGCCTTAAGATCAACTTCTCCAAGACCAAAGTAATGACTGTCGAATTGCAATAACAGCAACACGCCAGAAATTACATAGATCGCAAACTGCTCAGTTGTTCAATCATATATGTATTTATTTTGGGTCAATCATCTCCAATACTGGAGACTATGTAGACAGGTTTAAAGGACGTATGGCGATTACTAGATCAGCAATGGAAAAATTACAAAAAAAATTTGGAAGGCTCGTTAGATAACTAAGGCTACTAAGATCAAGCTTATCAGAACACTCGTGGTCTCCATTTTCCTCTACGACTCGGAAACTTGGACCCTCCGAGAAAGTGAGATCTCAAGAATATATGCGTTTGAGATGTGGCGCTGGAGAAAGATGCTGAAGAATACCCTGGACTGCATTTCGAACCAATGCATCAATCATTAATGAACTCGGCATCCCCATCTGTGAGCTATACTGGAGTGCGCTGCAAAAACCGTTAGTTACACGTATATAGTGTATGAAGGAAATGTTTAATTTAAATAGTTCTACAAAAAGCCCGCGACATCCTTCCTTTTATCCTTATAACATCCATCCTTTTATATTTACGCCATTAACGCCAATATGGTGAACCATTATGGAACGGTAATGGGAAAGGTAAAGGAAACGGGAAAGATGACTATTTTTTTTTTTTTATTATGTTACAAGGGGGCAGACGGGCAGGCAGTAGACACCGAAGTGCCTACCGGCGCCCATGGACATCTGCACGACCAGAAGGCCTGCAGTTGCGCTGCCGGCCCTTAATGACGAGTTTAGGCCACCGGGAAGTCTCACAAACCGAACGAAAAGTATAGCGCAGCTATGAATTTTTTAATTCAGTCTTTGATTTCTATGGGTGTGTAGTTAATCATTACTTATCTATGTGATTTTTAATTCATTCTTTGATTTCTATAGTTCGGTAGATAAACATAACGTGGTTATGTATTTTTTTTAATTTAGTCTTTGATTGATAGTTGTTTATCTACGAACATAACGTAACTATGTAATTTTTTAAATTCAGTCGTTGCTTTCTGTTAGTCTGTAGTTAACCATAAAGCAGTTATGTGATTTTTTAATTTAGTCGTTGCTTTCTATATGTGTTTAGTTAAAAACAACGCACCTGTGTGAAATTATAAAGTCAGTCGGTGCTTTTAATATGTGTGTAGTTAAATATAACGCTGTTATGTAAGTCTATACTAATATGTAAAGCTGAAGAGTTTGTGTTTGTTTATTTGTTTTGTTTGTTTGCAGGAACTACTGGTCCGATTAGAAAAATTCTTTCAGTGTTAAATAGACCATTTATCGACAAAGGCTGCAGGCAAAATATATCATCACGCAAAAAAAA